>OU426981.1:54600794-54908294 GCA_911387785.2 Aelia acuminata
GGGGGACCGCCGAAATGCATCAATTGTAGCAGGCCGAAGGCCTTGTCTGACCATCCAACTAGCGATAAGAATTGCCCATCATACAAAAAAGCACTTGGACAAAATATCAAGACAATGAATAACAGCTCAACAATTAGAATAGCCCAACACAATGTGAATAGGAGACCTTTGGCGATGGAAGAGTTTAGGCACATGGCTACGATAAACAAAATAGATATTGCTGCCCTTCAGGAGCCCCCTACCAATAGAGGAAAAGTAATTGGAGCCGAACCACAAGTCCTATTGGTATCATACTCTGGGAGTTGTTTTCTCGATGCACCGCAGGCTGCTCTTTTAATCACGAATCGGTGCCTAACTGTCACCAAGCAAACTGATCTCGAAAACAAGTATATATCTGTTGCAAACATAGACTCCCCTCTTATCAATTTCTACATAATTAGTGTTTATGCGAAGTTTGCCATCCCACTCGATGATATACTGTCTCAATTGCAAGCCATCATTGGAAAGATAGGAAAAAACACGATCGTCCTTGGTGACTTTAATGCCCATTCAGTTTTGTGGGGTAACCGAAGAACTGACAACAAGGGTATCCAACTCGAAGATTTTGCTTCCAGAAATGGTTTAATAATTATTAATGAACCTTCTGCACTTCCTACGTTTACGAGCCCCAGTGGAGAGTCTTTCATTGATGTGACTATGGCCTCACCTGGTATCGCGCAGTTTATAAATTCATGGAATGTGGTAGACTGGACTTGCAGCGATCATCGCGTAGTTACCTTTCAAATCAGTATATGCGGACAGGACAGACAATTTCGAAGGGAACGCTTCTTCACAAAAGGCGCCGAGTGGCGAAGCGTCTCTGATAATATCCAATGGCATACATCTGAAACGGAACCTCAAGAATATGTGCAATTAGATGATGAGGCAGCTGAACTCTCATCAAAAATTTTCACAGCAGTGCGTGAGGTATTACCCATTGTTAAGGAGTCAACAAGGAAAGGAAAAACCTGGTGGAACGAACAACTGAAATCCTTGAAGCGAGAAACGTCCAGGGCAAGACGGCGTTTTCAGAGAGAAAGTGATCCTGCTACCAGAGAGCGATTAAAACAAACATACTATGCAATTAACAGAGACTTACACAAGACAATCGTGTAGACAAAAAAGGAAAACTGGGAAGCTTACCTCGAGGATTGCTCGAACCCATGGGGATTCGCGTACCGAAGAGCCTTAGGCAAAACCTAGAATAGGAATGTATTCATGTCATTTACGCATAATAGCGACGTGGCCAGGACGGCGGAACAAGCAGTAGAAGCCATAATGGAGAGATCCTTCCCTGAAGATGATTTAACGTCCGACGCCGAGATACACACATATATGAGGCAGACTATGAGAGTACTTCCACAAACTGATGATGTCCCCCCATGGGAAGAAGCGCACATTGCAATGGCTTTAGACGGGCTCCGTCCTGGCAAAGCACCGGGGCCAGACATGATTGGAGGCGACATACTGAAAAATACAAAGCTAGCGCTGATTGACCCTCTAACTCGTCTGTTCAACAGATGCCTGAGCGAAGGAGTCTTCCCAAGTATCCCGAAAGAAGCTGAAATGGTTGCGATTCGGAAACCAGGTACAACAGAAATATCCTCAAAGTCTTACCGTCCAATATGCCTCCTCAACGTAATGGGTAAGGTGCTTGAGAAGCTCATGCTACAAGGCCTAAAATGTGTGAACCAGTGGCTTTCTCGTGATCAGTTAGGGGGCCGTAAGGGCATTTCGACTAAAGATGCTATCGGCCAGTTGATTACATCGGCAAAAGTCTCCTCTTATAAGTACTTTGTTGTCCTCTTCTACGACGTTGCCGGAGCATTTGACAACATGTGGTGGCCAGCAATTATGGACGAGTTGAGAAAACTGAAGTGCCCTAATAATATATTCAGGCTTATAACTTCATTTATGGAGAGACGCTCTGTCTTCTATAGGCTTCAAGGAAGAAGGATAACAAGATCAATCCAGCGTGGTTGTGCTCAGGGCTCTGTGTTGGGGCTTCCCCTCTGGAATATAAACATGAATCCCCTACTTATCAATCTACGAGCAGCAGGATACATACCATCAGCGTACGTGGACGATTATGGGGTTGGTATAGAGGCGAGATCCCGTCAGGACCTGGAAACAAAGGCAAAGGAGGTAACCCAGCTCGTTACGAGATGGTGCTTTGAAAAGAAGCTTTCACTTAACTGCGAGAAGACCCGCCTTCTGTTTTTGAAAGGAAAAATGACAGCCTTTCCCCCTAGAGTAGTGCTGGGAGATGTAATAATAAAGCCATCCCAGGAAGTAAAGTTTTTGGGGGTGCTCATTGGAGAAAGATGCAACTTTTCTGGCCACCTGAAGTCAGAAGTAAAACCATCTCCCGTTTCAGCTGCCTCAGAAGCATAGCCGGAACCACTTGGGGACTCAAATACGGCTGTAGAGAAACTCTGTACAAAGCTTCTTTCTTGCCTGTGGCGATGTATACGGTGCCAGCCTGGGATCAATACTTAAGGCATACCGACCTAAAACTACTAGAGCAAGCACAAAGGAGGGCTCTCTTACTTGTTACTGGGGCTTACCGCTCGGCTCCGATTTCAGCCCTGCAGGTTATTGCTGGTCAACTACCAATAGACCTAAGATTAAAAGTTGCAGCAGCCAAGTACAGAATTAAGAGGGGACTGCCGGCGAGAGTAGGGGACAGCTGATTTACATGCCCTAGCGGAAGATATGAGGAGGTCGCCGATAGAATAGAAGAAATAGTAATTACTGAATGGCAAAGGAGGTGGGACACCTGCGAGAATGAACGACTGGTTCCAAACTGATTTTTGGACTGTGCAGCTCCTCACCGGTCCTTGAGACATAAACTCGAAGCTGCACTTCTTTCACAGGAAGGAAAAACCCTAACTGCAGATGCGGCGCCCTAGAGGATGTCAAGCACATCATTTTCGACTGTCCGATGCATACTAGCGCTCGCCTGTCCTTGGCTGGTGAATATTCAATTTTAGAGTGGCCACCTCAGTCACTGGAACAATTGGTAGCGACTCCTGAAGTTTTTGGTGCCTTCAAGAAATTCGCGAGGAAGATCTTCCAAGCAAAGAAGGGTAGTACATAACAATATAGAAACTAGAACAATATGGTAGTGAATAGGTGTTCATTATATTATTATATTATGTTCATTCATTATCATCATTATATTCACTATGTTATTATATTATTGTATTATATTTTATATTATGTTATTACTACATTATATTATTATACTAGCAGACCCAGCCACGCGTTGCTGTGGCTCAGTAGTCATATCCTAATATTTTTAAACAAATATTCATTGATAAAGATGAAAACCTTTCAGCTAATCAAAATCCAACGTGATTGAGAATAGAGCATTACACCATTTAAAATTATCTGGTAAAGAATATAGGAAAGTTAAAGTTTTTATTTTTTACATCTCATATTTCAATGTAGTTTGATTAAAAAGGAGCTGATTGTGTTTACGACTCACAGAGCTGCCAACACTATCGCCCTTTTTTTATTGATCGGTATAAACTAACTCGAAATGGCTATATTTTTCTACTAATTTTAAAAAGGATGACTTTTTTTATTTTTATTTTTTTTATTTTTATCTTTATTTATTCCAGCTCGGCTTTTTAAAGCCATACATGGGTTTATATAACAATTATATACAAGGTTTAACAGTTGAATATGTTAGGGAATGGTCTCACGCAGGAGACACCCTTAACTGAGCAAATTTATAATATTGTACATCAATAAGAAATAGAAGTAAAACTCGGACATTAAACATACTATAACTATGAAATAAATGTGTATCAGAAAGAAAGAAAAAAAAAATAAAAAAATAAAAAAAAAATAAATTAAATGAAATAATTAATTATAATAATAAAGTAAATATGCACATGCTATAAAAGAATGTCTTGTAAAAGTCTTGGTTTTAGCCTACGTGACATTGTTGGTTTCCCAAGGTTGAAGGCAACAGCTCTCTTAACAGACGGCAGCTGGGAGTGAAACTTTCTGAATCGATTTTTTATAAACTCATCTGTATGTTCTACCTGAAGTTCTCGGTGGAGTTGTTCATTTCTGATAAACCATGGGGCATCTACTGCGATTCTTAAGATCTTGTTTTGGAATGTTTGCAGCTTTTTTCGTTTTGAACATGATGCAGCACCCCATACTTCGCAACCATACATCAATAGTGGACGTAAGATAGTTTTGTACAACAGTATTGTCACTTGTGGCTTCAGTTTTGATTTTCTATTTATAATAGGATACAGCATTGCTAGCCTTGCATACGCTTGCGTAAGCTTGTTGTTGATGTGGTGGTTCCATGTGAGTCTTCGGTCCAGTAGAACGCCTAAATATTTTACTGCTTCACCTGCGGGATTCCATGGAATCTTATTCCCGTCGATATTTAATTCTGGAGGGTCGTTAGGTCGTCTAAGGGTGAAGATCTTAGCCACGCATTTTTGAGCATTGATATTAATTTTCCATTTCGTGAAATAGTTTTCTAAAGTTGAAATGCTTTTCTGTAATTCATTCCGGGCTATGATGATGTCTTCGTGTTGAGAGAAAATAGCGGTGTCATCGGCAAACATGGCTATGGAAGCTGAGGTGGATTGGACTATGTCGTGGACGTAGAAAGTAAACAGCAGGGGAGAGAGAACTGATCCTTGTGGAGTACCGGCCTCAATATGTCTTATGGATGAATTGATATTATTTATTTTAACTGTAAATGTCCGATCTTGAAGAAATGAAGCTATGATATTAAAAAGATATTTTGGGGCATCCACTTTTTTCAGTTTATATAAAAGACCAGTATGCCAGACCTTGTCGAAGGCTTGCTGAAAATCCAATAATGCAACCAGTGTGTGTTTTTTCATTTCGAACCCGTTGATCACTGACTCGGAAAGCCTCAATAATTGGTGAGAAGTTGAATGAGAGGATTGAAATCCAAACTGAAAGTCTGGAATGATGTTATTGGATTCAAAGAAAGATGACAGCCGCCTTTTTATCACCGTTTCAAGCACTTTCCCAAGAATTGGTAAGAGACTAATGGGTCTGTAGCTGCTGATCAATTTGGCGTTTTTACCTGGTTTATGGATGACAACTAGGTCGGCTTTTTTCCAAAATTCCGGAAAATATCCTGTACGCAGGCAATTGTTATAAATTGAGGTTAAAAGAATTTTAGCTTTCCTAGGCAATTTTTTAATAGCAATGGATGGAATCAGATCATGCCCTGGACATTTTTTTGTTTTTAGCCTATTAATTATCTCCTCGATTTCTTTAGGTGTTGTATATTCCAATGGGAGTTGTACAGTAGATTTTGGAGTCGTCAAATATTCTTCAACATCGACATTCGATTGACTGCTCCCACACGAAGGGTTGGAGAATGTCGATTCGAAGTAAGCAGCAAATGCCTCTGCTTTGTCTTCGTCACTAGTGATGACGACATCTTTCTCAGTTAGGCTAGGGACTGGGTCAAATTTTTTTAAAAGTCGCCTAGTAGCCTTCCAGACAGATTGGTCCCTTGGATCTAAGTCTTCTACATACTTCTGATAATTTCTAATCGCCAATTCGTCCAGCTCTCTTTTTACTGCATGTTTGAGATAGTTCCATTTCTTTTTGTAAACAGGGTCTCTGTTGCGCATCCACTGTCTCCTGGCAAGGTTTTTCTCTTTAATTTTCAGTAAAATTGCTTTTGAGCAACTATTTGAAAATATTTTCTTTCTTAAGTTAAATGGTCTTATAGTTGCTTCAAGTAAACTAGTTGAGATGGTTTCATTAAAATTGTTTATACAATTATCTATTTCTAGAGCGTCGGGATAATCTTTTTTTAAAACAATCTTCTCATCAACCGTTGCTTTGTAAGTTTCCCAGTCAATCACTCCATTAATTAGGGTTTTCCGTCGGGGCATTTCATGAATTTCAGTTGAAAACTTGATTAATACTGGGACGTGATCCGAGTTCAGAGCGGAGATTATCTGGGATGATATAGGAAGTCTAATATCTTTCGCTAAAATAATATCTAATATATCGGGTGAACATCCTGGTCTATAAAAAGTAGGTTCGGGAGGTGCGTGAATTTGTATATTGTGCCTTGTACAGATTTCTAACAGAGTATTTCCTGAAGAATTTGATTTACGGCAACCCCAATATATATTTTTACAGTTTATGTCTCCTAAAACTAATGTGTGGTCGTCTGGTGGTAAGAGATTTAAAATTTCTTCTTCTTGAAGTTTTTTGTTTGGTGGCCTATAAGCCGCTGTGATGATTATAGGGGGGGAAGAGTTTAAACGGATTGATATACCTTCGATGTTAGAAATATTTGAAATAATATTTTCGGTGAAACTAATATTATTCTTAATTATCAAGGCAACACCTCCTGAAGCAGTCGAACTATCTCTATCATTACGTAAGATTCTATAACCTCGAATTTTGAATTTAACGTTTTGTGATAGATGTGTCTCTGTTATGCAGGCTATATCAATAGAATTCGATTCGAGGAAAATTTGAAATTCATTTCTTTGGGAGGATATGCCATACGCATTCCAATTTAATAGTTTTAATTTCCTTAGTTCACAAACCATGATGTATTATAAGATATTATAAAAGGTTTGTTATAAACGTATATCAAATAAAAAAAGTTGAATACTATGTAGCTAGCTATGAAAGGATTAATAACAGTAGATAGGTTATTGTTTACTTTAAGGCCCAGTTGTGAAGAACGATGTAACTAGTGAGCTTAAATGTGACATAATTTGTGGTAAATACGGTTTAATTGCTTCTAAAATTATTTTTGTGATAGTTGATAAGATGTCATTGTTTGATTCAACTGGGTCTGTTTGATGTTGAGGTGATTGAGCTTGACTAGCGGCAGAGGCAAATGTGAGATTCGGCGAGAATTTCCTACCTGCTGGTTTTTTAGTTTCTGTCGTCGTATTGCTATTCTCATTTTTACCAGGTGAGTTTATTTTATTTTTTATTGCTTGATAGTGAGGACAGCCTTTGTAACTAGCCGCATGAGGTTGTTTACAGTTTACGCAGTACGGCTTATCTGTGAATTTTAAAGGGCATTTAGAAAAATGGTGGTTTTCCTTGCATTTAACACATCTAGGCTCCAAATGACAATAATTTTTAGTGTGCCCATACCTTTGACAGTTGGTACACATTGGGATATTATTATTTTTATGTTTTGGCTCAACAGATACTATTGCGTAAAATAAATTATAAATTTTAAAAATGTTGCTAGCCTGGTCATTGTTTACGAGTGATACAGAATAAAGGGGGGTGGGCTTTTTATCTTTATTTAAAATTCTAGAAACATGTGTTACTTCGAATTTTTTACTACATAATTCGGCCTTTAACTCTTCATCAGTAATTGTATAAGGAATGCCTCGTATTATGACATTTAGTTGCTTGTTTTGTTCGGTTGAAAACGTATGGTATTCTATTTTTTCTTCGTCATAATATTTTGTCATCGTTCTATAATCGTCGATTGATGATAACATTATTTTCGTGCTATTGCCGGTTAATTTAGTTGTGAAAGGTTCTATACATAAAGACTTTAGATCATTTAAGAGGAGTTGATAATTGTTTGCTTTGTGTAGATATATTGGGGGAATTTTCGGAGAATTTTGCGTATTTTTATTTTCATTGCTAGAAGTCTGATTCGAAGCCTCTGGATTATTCGATGAAAGTTCAGTTTCACTAAGGACATTAAATCTGTTACTTACCGAAATCGGGGCGATATCCTGATAGTATTTCCCCATCTTTTTAACTGGAGATTGATTTTGAGGAGAACCCTCGTAATACCGCTTTTTTGAATTTTTATCTCCTTCCGTGGACGTATTTTCATTAATAGCAGAAGTGGGTTGGAGTGGGTTAGATGCACCTGGCGAATTAACTACATCTCCTTCTTTCATTAAATAAAAATGATAATAAATAAAAACGAATTAAAGTAGTCAAAAATGAAAAAAATAACAACAATCGCTTCACTCTTCACAATACTATACAACCGCACTCTATGAAAGTCAGAGGCCAACTGAAAAAAGGATGACTGAAGTAAGTTTTGGTAACCTCAGCCATTGATCTATTGATTATTGGCCTAACACTACCTCAACTTGGTATTGTTAGTTTAACAACGGGTTTAATTTTGCTCAGGGTCATGCCAATCTTGGTTAACGCGTCATATATGTCCTTTTGATAGGCGTTTTTCTCAATTTCTTTGAGACCTCGATTTCCCAACCCTTCGGCTAATAAGTGTTCGGTAGGAGGGTGGTGTGTTGAAGTTTTTAATTTAGCAATATATTTGAGTGATAGTAAATCTCTTCTTAAAGAGATTTTTATACAATACAATTAAGAATTTTTATTTATTCAAGTACTAATTTGTTCAAAATGTTTTGGGTTAACCTGTTTTTTTTTTTTTGTTTTTTTTAACACAAACCAAAGATTTGATGGTTTCCACACACGTGAGCAGGCGATACCCATTTCCCACGTGAGTTATGCCATTGCCCAAGGGAAAAACACGGATTTTCAAAGTCCAAGTGGACATTGTTTGCCCTTGGGATTTGTTTATGGTCATGGCAAAAGCTAAACGAATAGGATATTGAAGCCTTTTAAATTTTATTGAAAATTCTGTCGGTTCCAGTGGAATAGGTGGCAACAGGGCGATATCTCCTGTAAACCTTCCAGGCAACATTTTTCCTTCAATAACATTTCCTGTGATCCTTTTAATGACCAAACGTGTACCGTTGCACAAGTGAGGTGGATTTAAGTTACGAAGAAGAATGATCAGTGAGCCAATCTTCAACTGGAGATTGTTTGGGTGTATATCCAGGGAATTAAAAAATTCAGATGGGAAATTAACGGCTTCGTTTACATCTAGAACATTGTCAATTGATTTTGGAAGTTTATTTCATCGAAATCAACATTTTTTGCTGCCAAAATAGCACGACTACCCAGCCAATTATAGTCCAAATAATTGTTCAAAATATCAGGAAAGACACTTTATATTTCGTAGACAGTTCATTTTTCGTCTCTACAACAGTTCAGAAATTTTCTGGTAATTTGATAAATTTTGAATTTCGATGCAGCTCTATTTCACCGTTTCCAACATACAGCAATTGTTTAGAAAATATATCTGCCGATGGATCATTTTGCAGTAGTACTCTCATATTTATGGTGGATAAATCTGAAACTTGCAGTTACCCTAATAACAATTATTCCTGTTCAGTAGAGGTGTAATAATCATTAAATGTAAAATTTAAAAAATGCCGCGATTTGTAATCCTTTCTTAATCAACAATCATTTAAAGATAAGTAAAAAATTGTATTCTGGTGAAATTAACAACGAAATATCATTCCCAATAATAGCCTACTTTAAATTAAAGAAAGGGTTAAAATTTTCGCTAACATTTCTTAAATTTTACATTTAATGATAATTACAACTCTGCTGAACAGGAAGTAACAGCCTCTATTCGATTGGGATTAAATTTTCTCAACTTTAAATTATTGTTGATAAAGGAGGAATTACAAATCTTCACTGACATTTTTTAAATTTTACATTTTAGATCTCGGGATAAAAATGATAAAAAGGTTTGGTAAAATAAAAAAAACACTGTATTTAAATAATAATAACAAAACGAATAATGAAAATAAAGAAACTTCTGTTAAATAAATCAACTGAAAATATAATATTGAAGTCTTAATTATGCAGTTTTAGCAAATCACAACTTTAGCAATTTTAGCACTCAATTTTAGCACCTACTGTCACAACAGTAGGTGCTGTTACAACATTTATAGAGTATTATTTCAAATAATAGCCTAATTTAAATTATTAAAATGTATTTACTTTACTAAAAGTTGATATCAGGGTGGGCCACAGCAAAGAGTTTCAGCCCTTAGCTAGTAATTTAATTTAAATACAAATAAAAAAGGAAAAGGAAGAAAAAGTACCTACACATTTGAGAATTTATTGTAATCTTTTCTTGATTTATTTATTCTTTAATGAAAATTAACAATAAATACAAATTTGTATTACTATTTGTCTGTGGAAAATAATAATATAGGAACACATAACGCAATACAAAATTATAATAATGATAACCTGTATTACAATAGCATGCTTATAAAGAAAAACATTATGAAATCGACATATGACGCCATGTTAATAAATCGAAACACGACCTACTGTATTTGCAATAATATGCTATATAAGAATTATTTTGATCACTAATCAAGTTAAAAACTATCCGGTCCGGTAAGTTGGCCAAAACTATATACATTGAGCCAAATTTCATTAAAATCGGTTGAGTAGTTTCTCAGAAATAGAGAGACAAACATCGGGACACGAGATTTTTATATATATAAGGATAATATGTGTTCATTATATTATTAGTGAATAAGTTAAAAGTAAATTATATTTTATCATCTATTTACGCCCACTACAAATAGAACTAGGAAATTACTGTATAGAAATAGGAAACTACTGGAGCCCTGTTTGGTGGGAACAACTCTCCAGTTGCAAGCAGCCCTTTATTTTAGTTTTATCGCAGATTTATGCCCACTTATTATGAAAAACTGTATTAAGCCTCACTTTGGTTCATATATTTGGACCAACGTGGGATCAGGCCTTTCCGCTCGGATACCAACCTGGTAACCGAGCCTTTAACTTCGGCACTTTACTTACTTATAGGAAATGTTGCCCTAAGGTACAGCGGGGGGAAAGAAGGACAAAATAAAAAAAAAAAAAAAAAAAAAAAAAGAAAGAGAGAGAGAGAGGGAGAGATTATTGGGATGAAACTGAGGTTGTGATGGCCATGGACCAGATCAAGCAGGGAAAAGCAGCTGGGCCAGACGGGATTGAGGGAACTTTTTTTTTTTTTTTTTTTTTTTTTTTTCCCCTTCCTGGCCGTTTCCGGCATACGGGGTTCGGTAGCGGTGGGTTGATACGTTGGGGATACGTACGCCCACCGCTACCAATAAAACACTCTTTATTATTAATTATCTTATTATACATTTCTCAAGGATTTTTAATTTGGGAACAATATTTGGGGTCCGCTACTATGGTGCAGCCCAGTGCACGGTTGTGCACCTTAAGATGGGGCTGCACCTTGTCTCCTTCGCCGGGTGGGTGTCCAGCCCTCCTGGTACTCTCCATCCGGCTATTCCTCTCCATCCGTCCGGTCCTGTCCAGCGCTCCCGGTCAGCGTCCGTCCGGATGGTCCCTCCTCCTTCGTCTGGCTGGTCCAGCCTTGGTGCTCTCCTTCCTTAGTCTTCTGGTGTCTCGCCGAGACCGGGTGGCGGGCCTCTTCCGATATTGAAGTGCGTGGGACCCACCACCTGTTTCCACCCGTAGATGAATTCCTTAAAGGCGGGGTACACGTCTTCATCTACGAGGCGTGGGAGGTCGGTCTCGGCGAGGGCGAACAACCCGATCCTCCTCGACAACCTGGCACGGTGTCCATCCATGGCAGTGCAATCTACAACGACGTGCTCGGCGGTCTCGGGTACGCCACACGTGGGGCACCGGGGGTCAATATTCTTTCCATGACTTTGTAGCTTCCCCCGGAACCCACCGTGTCCCGTCAGGATCTGTGAGACCCAATAGTCCGGGAGGACCCACTTTGCCTTTAGTCTTTACTGGACGGTGGGGAAGAACTTCCTCAACGTGGAGCCTTTTTGGCTATTAACCCACCGTCCGTTCCATTCATCTATGAGGTCCTCCCTCAGCATCTTCTTCCAGGCGTTGGGGGTCTCACCGATCCTCCGCCGCAGCCCGTCAGGGAGCGCATCTAGCCCCTGCCTCTTCACATCATATCTCATAACATCTTCTTTATAAATGAGGTCCAGGGGCATCGCTCCCGCCAGCACCTGCACTGCCTCATGAGACACCGTCCTGTATGCCTTAGTGACCCTCAGCAGAGCCCTCCTCTGTATGGTGGCCAGCCTCCTCTTCTGTTGCTGCGTGAGGTTACGGCTCCACGCCGGGGATGCATACCTCAGGATACCCAGCACCACTCCTTTGTATATCGTTGTCGTCGCGGGGTACCTGAGGCCCCAGAATGCACCCCCGATCCTACTCAACCCGTTTATGGTCAGGGTCACCCTATCTTCTAGGTACGCTAGGTGAGGGGTTACGTCGAACCCTTTCCTGAATCTTACTCCAAGATAAGTCACCTCCTCACCTAAACGTACCCTTTCTCCTTGGATCTGCAGTGTTATAGGGTGAGCCCTGTCCGTGGAGCCTCTGATGAGCATGGCCTGGGTCTTAGCTGCTGCCATGCTCAACTTCTTCCTCACGCACCATGCTGCAACGAGACTGGCGCACCTCTCGGCTTCCGTCTTCACTCTGGCTCTGCTGTTCGCGGCCACTATAACTGCCAGGTCGTCGACGTAGGCCGTGGCAAGGAACCCTCTGTCTTCTAGCTCCCCCAGCAACTGGTCGAAAACTAACTTCCACAGGGCCGGGCCAAGTACCGAACCCTGTGGACATCCTCTTTGAATATTATTCTCTACCTCGTAGTAGCTACCCCTTATCTTGACTTTTCTTTCACTGAGGTAGCTACTCACGAGGCAGTACAGGTTGCTGGGGGTGTCGAACTCTTGCAACCGCTGGAGTACGGAGGGCCACCAAACGCTATCGAAGGCGGAGGATATGTCGAACAATATTAGCATTACATATTTCTCCGCCCTCTCCTCTACATCCCTCCGCACTCTCAGCAGCGCATCTCCGGTTCCCTTGCCACGGGTCGAGCCGAACTGCCGTGGATGGCTAGCTGCATCGAGGACCGGTCTTAGTCTTGATACCATCAGGCACTCCAGGACATTACTTATCACTGGGAGGAGGCAGATTGGTCGATAGGCCTTAGGACTCTCCTTGTCCTTGCCCCCTCCCTTGTAGAGCAGTCTCAGGTCTGCAATCCTCCAGTTGCTTGGGAAGCACCCCTTATCCAGGCACTCGTTGAAGATGTCCAGAAGTTCTTCCTCAATATAAGGGGTGCTCCTCTTGAGGATTGCAGCATCTATTGCATCTAGTCCTGGAGCCCTACCAGTCCTCTGCCTATCCACGGCCAGACGCAGTTCCCATATGTCCCATGGTGGGCACAGGTCGGTACCCGGCGGGTACACCGTGGTGCGTCTAACCACTTCATCTTCCTCGTTATCCTGGGACGGATCATCCCTGGGGTAAGTATATTCGATGTACATTCTTGCAGCTTCGTCCAGGGTGGCTGCCTGGGAAGTTCCTATTTTGATAGCCGCCATTGTTTGTAGCGGCTTTACCTTTCCCAGTGCCACCCTATACGGGATTCCCCAGGGATTCTTCTCAGTTTCTTCTACTATGAAGTTGTCCCAGGACCTCTTCTTGTGGTGACGCACTCCGTTTCGGTATACACTGTACCTGTGCTTGGCCTCTTCACGGAGTGCAGGCCTCCTCTCCTCGTCCCTGCACTCCTGGTACCTACGCCGAGCCCTGTAATAATCCTTCTTTAGCTGTGTGAGGGCTGGCGTCCACCATGGGACCGGACGTGCTCTCGCCCTTCGGCGCTGGAGGGTGAGGTCCGCCGCTTGGGTGATGGCGCCCGTCAGCATTGCTATTCTACTATCAATGTCTGACTCGCCTTCCATCGGCGCCATCTCATCCCACTCCTTATCGACCATCATCCCCTCCAGTTCACTGGAGAAAGCTCTCCAGTCCGCCGTTCGGGTCACAAATCCCCTCTCAATGGGTCGGGGAATGCCTTCCTCCTTGCCCACACTGAAGGCTATGACCCTGTGGTCGGAGCTCGTGTCAGACCGTAAGGTCCAGCCCGCAATTCTTTTCGCCATGGTGGCCGTGGCGAGTGTCACATCTATCCAACTCTGGCCCCTTGCTCCCACAAACGTGGGGCCAGAGTGCTCGTTCATGACCACTAGTTGACACCTCGTCACGCCATCCTCCACCACTCTTCCTCTGGCATCTGTGCGGACTGAACCCCAGGCCGTGCTCCACGAATTGGTGTCGGAGCAGACTATCGCATTCCGGTAGCTTCTTGCGACAGCCTCCACAGCAGCCATGTTCTCATCTATTTTCTGTTTCGGCGGCATGTATGATGATGCTAGGGCGAATGTCATTTCACCCCATCTGACGTAACATGCCGCCTGGTCTGCCGTGGTGAATTGCTTCAACTCCATAACGTCAAGGTTCGGGTTGACTATCACTATAGCCGCTCTAGGCCTCCTCTCACCACTTCCTGCTGCGACTACCCTTGACGTTACACCCAATCCTGCGACCACATTACCGTGGCACCATGGCTCCTGGACCGCCATGATGTCAACTGTTCGGGCGAGAGCTCTCAATTCGTCCGCTACCACGCGTCTTCGGCCCATATTGACCTGCAGTACATGCAGCCTACGCATATCGGGTTTTTTTCGCCAGCCTGACCATCATCTCCAGGTGCAACGGGCACTCCCTGCTTCCCGCGCAGTGCCTGGCTTCCTTCCCCTCTCTGGGAACAATTCTTGCAGCATGGTGGCGCACCTTTCCTCTGCTCCGGACACTCCTTGACCTTGTGACCGGTTGCTGTGCACCACCTGCAGGCCACCTCCTTCGTGCATGACTTAGCTGGGTGGCCGTATTCCTGGCATTTGAGACAGAGTAGGGGGTCGAGGTAATCTCTGATGGTCAGGCAACACCATCCTGTAGTCAGTTGATCCTGTGACAGTCCCATCAGCGTCTGCCTCACGGTCTGGTGCACCTCAACAACCCAGTTGACCGTGAGGCCTCCTCTGGACGGAGTGGAAAAGCAGGGCCTGATCCACTCCTTCTTCTTTTCTTCCGTGCTGGGGGCCTCCCCGCATTTGCCCCACAGGTACCTCTCAAATGTTCCCCCATCCCAGTGCTTTGGCACGCCTCTAACCTCGAGCCGTGGTCTTCTTGCCGAGGCCAACTTGGCTTCGAGGCCTCCTTCCTGGAGTTTAGTCCACTCTAGGAGTCGCCTTGCTTGGTCTGCACCTTCCGTTCTTACCAACACCGCCTTGCCGGTGCCAGTTACCCTTACCATTTTGGCGACGACTCCTAGTTTCCTCAGCTCTTCCTGGGATGGGAGCTGCTCATGTATTCTGCTGGGAGACCAACCTTCCGTCTTCCCAGTCAATGTAACGTACGTAGGGGTCTCCTCGGCCTTCGATGGTACCTGTGGGACGCTAGCCAGTACCCCAGCGAAGGTAAGCCTCTTCTCCTGGTTTTTATTTTTCTGCTCCGGGACCTCCTTTTCCTCCTCCACGGTCTTCTTCTTCTTCCTCCTCCTCGTTCTCACGGCAGTGAAGGGCTCTTCCTCAGTGTCCGTCCCGGAGTCCATGTTTTTTCCCCTGCAGAGAGGGGTGCTGCTCACCTTTCGTTGGGGCATGGGCGCGGGTTGTATTCCCTGATACTTGTGATTCTGCCCGCTGGGTCCGGGCACAGGTTCAGGGTTGCTTCTCGGCTCTTCTGGTGGCGGGGTGGGAATATTTTGTCCACCCTTTTTCCTCTTCGCCTCGAGGCAGGAGGCCATCCTGGCAAGGGCGGGGGAATTCTCTCCTCCTTCAGCAACAAATTCGCCCATCGTTGCCTCTATGGCCTCTCCGATCCCCGACGCTACCACCGGGGCAACTAATTCTGCAACCTTTGTTGCAATAATGTCATACAGTTGCCCCGTGCACAGCATTTCCTTTGTCACATGCTTGACTATGTCGGGGATCAATTTCCTTTCTGCCTCGAGGGTCACAATCAGATCTCTTAGGTCCATAATCCTCGCATTAATGTGGTTCTGCCTCTCCTTGGATATTTTTGCCCTCTCTAGGTATCCCTTCATTCTCTCCATTATTGAGATCTTCTGGGATTGAGGGAATTGTCATAAAAAACTGTAAGGGAGCTCTAATTGAAGATTTGCTGACTCTCTTCAACGACTGCCTGGATACGGGGAGGTTCCCTTTGATATGGAAGGAAGCAGAAGTGGTGGCGATTCCAAAACCCGGCATCGATGAGGCTACCGTAAAATCTTATAGACCAATCAGCCTTCTCCCTATTTTCGGTAAAGTCCTTGAGCGCCTTATACTGCAAAGGCTCGAAGGAGTTTTAAGCGATCTGTCCCCATATCAGTTTGGCGGCATCAGAGGAAAGAGCACGGCAGATGCCATCAGACTGCTCCAGGAAACAACGGAAGCTCAAGTAATAAGTATGTTGTGGCAATTTTTTATGATATAGTCGGATCATTCGACAACCTCTGGTGGCCATCTGTTCTGTATGAGCTAAAAAGATTAGAGTGTCCTAAAAATATTTACTGCCTCATATCTGATTTTCTGAGGAACAGAAAAGCTTTTGTACACCTTCCGAGCGGAAGAGTGGAAACAAATATTGAGCGAGGCTGCGTACAGGGCTCTGTGTTGGGACAGCCCCTTTGGAAGATAAACTCGAATCCTCTTCTCATGAGAAGGCAGGCGGCGAACGTGGTTCCTGTTGGATGGGTGGATGATTTCGGAGTGGTCATCGAGGCAGATTCAAGAAAGGCGATAGAAGAAAGGACGGAGCAAGTGACCAGTATTGCTATAGAATGGTGCACAGAATGCAAACTACAAATGAACTATAGCAAGATAAAGCTGCTCTTTCTCAAAGGCAATTTAAGTCCAAGAAGGCCTCCGAGGGTACGAGTAGGAGATAAAGTCATACTCCCTTCAAAGGATTAACGTTCCTCGGGATCACTATAGGCGAAAGATTTAACTATGTACCACACTTAAGGGACATACAAAGTAAGGTGACGTTAAGATTCGCAGCCCTCAATCGCCTAGCTGGAAGAACTTGGGGATTGAGCTTCAGGAATAGAAGCACTTTATATAAAGCAGCGTATCTCCCAAAAGCTCAGTACGCAGCAGCTGCGTGGGGTTCCGAGCTAAACCAAGCTGAAAGAGGGGTACAAGCGCAATCACAGAGACGAGCACTCCTTCTGGTGACTGGAGCCTACAGAACAACCTCGGCGGCAGCTCTACAGGTGATCGCCGGCCAACTGCCAATAGATACCAGCTCCAACTGTCGGTAGCAAAGTTATTGATTAAAAGAGGGATTCCGGCGAAGGTAGGTAGGAGTGTGTTCACTTGCCCCTCTAGAAACTTCGATGAGGTAAAAAATGCAATGGTGGATGTGGCAATGGCGGAATGGCAGCAAAGATGGGACCAGGCGATGGAAGGAAGACTGACGTACGAGTTCTTCCCAGATGTCAGAGAAAGGCTAAAGGCTTCTTGGTTAGTTCCGGACCATTCGACGGTGCAGTTCCTACAGAACACGGGGACTTCAATTACAAGCTACACCTCTTCCAAAGAAAGGAAAGCCCCAACTGTATGTGTGGTGACCCCGAAGATAAGCACATAATACTAACCTGCCCGCTGTATATGAGAGCAAGACTGGCGCTAGCTGGAGAGTACACCTTATTCCATTGGCCACCAAGTACTCTGAAAGAACTCGTCTGTACCGAAGCAAGGTTCAAGGCCTTCAAAACCTTCATAAGAGACGCCCTTCAGCAAAAGAAGAGATTGCTACTAAATGTTTAATAAGAATAAGATAGGTCATATTGGAGCGCCCTTGAACAGAGGCAGGGGAACTCCAATTGCGGGCGCCCTATGGGAAAGCTCTTGGACCGATTTAGTTTGCCCAAGCCATGCACGCGATGCACTTCCGTCTGTCCTTTCCTGCTAAATAGTGGGAACGTTCAGACCAGGCCCTGGTGGGCTGTTCCCCGGTCCCGAAATCGTGAACTTATGCCAGCAGCGCTGCGTGACTGGTAAACGGCTCGTATTTAGAGCGCGGAGTCGAAATTTAAGTTACAAATTGGATGTACCGCTGGTATAAGGGCTGCCTTAAGGTACAGCGGGGGTAAAGAAGAGAGAGTGTGGTGATGGAGAGAGAGAGTGAGGTGATACAGCGTGCAACGTGCTCTGGCTAAATAGTGAATTTTAGATCTGTTTCAGTGACTGTTTCTAATGTAAAACCTGTTTGAATAGTGATTAGTGAAGTGTTATTATGTTTGAAAAGTACAATGCCTATAAATCAATAGGTTTCAGTTTTATTACTGATGTTTGTGTGATACTGATTCTGGACAGTACGGTAAAACCGTTTCACTCTATTTATTTTTATTAATCAGTTAAGAACTGCATTATAAGTTATTGCAATATCAAATTTTCTATAGACTAATTAGTTAGATATAAGCAGTAGGTGTAATTATTAGGTTGATATTAGTTTTCACCACTCTGAACTAACCTCATTTATTCATTAGTTTCTACTTGTTAGATACAAATTTCTATCATTTCAATAATTCTTTAATCAAATTTTGTAATAATTTTTGTATGACTAGTTATATTTTAGCTCTAGAAGCATTTATTACCTAGATATAAGTTTTTACTATTCTAACATTAACCCCCGTTGTTAAATACTGTTACTCGTTGGTATGTACTCTTGCCGTTTGAATAATTTGTTTACAATTAAATCTTTCTGAAGATTTAATAACTAATTAACCGTAATTTACCTCAGATTTTCTAGTTAGATATCAGCTGTAGATAAATTTATTAGTTATATGTACGTTCTATATTAAAATACTGAGCTTTCTTCTCTTTATCGTGCTGTACAAGTTACATGTGAACTATTTACTATTAACTATTTAATCGGATATTTTATTCTTTATTTCATTGTGTATGTGACGTTGTGAACACTATTCTCTGTGAAATAACTGCTAAAATAAGTGAACCAATTTTGCATTGAGTTTTCATTGAGTGATCGATCAGTAACGCGCAATCTTAATATGGTAAACAAAGATGCTCTGGTAGGAGTGGGGATGAGCAGCGAGGTAGAGTCCAAAGAGGCACCACTTAGCCTGCCTAACCCAACAAACGACAGCAGCCCGCTTGCAACATCGGAAACTTCGAATTCCTTACGCGCACAGCAAAACTATCCTGGAGATTGTAAATTACAACAGCCGACCTATATACTTGTAAAAGAACAAAATTACCGTATAATTTCCGAATTGCAGGACTTTTTATTAAATGCGCAGGCTAAACAAATTAGCAAAGCGGCAACAGATGCAGTTCTTGCAGCCGCACGAAAATTGGAGGAAAACTGCAACAATCTTATAATAGAAAATGCTGAATTGAAAGGTGAAATACGAGCATTGCAGAAAAAAAAGAACATTGCCGTGCAAGGTGCATTTGAAGATAGCCTAGAATCATTAAAAACGGTTATAAAAGACATAGTTACGGAGCAGGTCAAACCGTTAATCACTGAAAAAACTGGCACTGTGATGAAAAGATCCTATGTATCTGCCCTAGTTACCAAGCCCCAGGAAAATCCTAAAGAACCGCCGAGTTCTGTCTTTATATCCCAGACTGAAAAGAGTAAGGAAAAATACCCCTCAATTCAGGCTCTGAAACAAGGCATCAAGAAAAATTTCCTACCTGCTAACGAAGGAGTCAAAATCAGAGGTGTGGTGGAGACTGCTAAAGGAGTAATTATTCGTACGAACACGAAAGAGGAGGCAAAGAAGATCGTTCAGTCAGAAGGGATTAAAAGACTTGGCGCGAGGGTTAACCTGGAGAACAAGCTATTACCTAAAATGGTTATATACGATGTACCAAGTGATCTAGAACAGAGTACTATCACTGACCTCTTCTGGAGCATTAATGCCAAAAACCTAGATCGGACTAAACAAACGTTTAACCCAGTGTTCAAGACCGGCCCCAGAGGAAGAGACTCGGTTCATTGGATAGTCGAAGTTTCCCCGGCGGTAAGGGATGAGATGTTAGCAGAAGGAAGGGTCTTTCTCGACTGGGCATCCTGCAACGTCCGTGACTGGGTAGCTGTGACGAGATGCAATAAGTGTCAGGGTTTTTCCCATATTGAAAAATTCTGCCCTGCGAATGTGGTGAACTGTGGCTACTGTAGCGAAAGAGGTCATGACTTAAGAGAATGCCCTGTACGGAATGCTGGGGGACCGCCGAAATGCATCAATTGTAGCAGGACGAAGGCCTTGTCTGACCATCCAACTAGCGATAAGAATTGCCCATCATACAAAAAAGCACTTGAGAGGCTGGTTTTAAGGACAAAATATCAAGACAATGAATAACAGCTCAACAATTAGAATAGCCCAACACAATGTGAATAGGAGACCTTTGGCGATGGAAGAGTTTAGGCACATGGCTACGATAAACAAAATAGATATTGCTGCCCTTCAGGAGCCCCCTACCAAAAGAGGAAAAGTAATTGGAGCTGAACCACAAGACCTATTGGTATCATACTCAGGGAGTGGTATTCTCGATGCACCGCAGACCGCTCTTTTAATCACCAACCGGTGCCTAACTGTCACCAAGCAAAATGATCTCGAAAACAAGTATATATCCGTTGCACACATAGACTCCCCCCTTATAAATTTCTACATAATAAGTGTTTATGCGAAGTTTGCCATCCCACTCGATGATATACTGTCTCAATTGCAAGCCATCATTGGAAAGATAGGAAAAAACACGATCGTCCTTGGTGACTTTAATGCTCATTCAGTTTTGTGGGGTAACCGAAGAACTGACAACAAGGGTATCCAACTCGAAGATTTTGCTTCCAGAAATGGTTTTACAATTATTAATGAACCCTCTGCACTTCCTACGTTTTCGAGCCACAGTGGAGAGTCTTACATTGATGTGACTATGGCCTCACCTGGTATCGCGCAGTTTATAAATTCATGGAATGTGGTAGACTGGACTTGCAGCGATCATCGCGTAGTTACCTTTGCGGACAGGACAGACAATATCGAAGGGAACGCTTCTTCACAAAAGGCGCCGATTGGCGAAGCGTCTCTAATCATATCCAATGCCATACATCTGAAACAGAACCTCGACAATATGTGCAATTAGATGATGAGGCAGCTGAACTCTCATCAAAAATTTTCACAGCAGTGCGTGAGGTATTGCCCATTGTTAAGGAGTCAACAAGGAAAAGTAAGACCTGGTGGAACGAACAACTGAAATCCCTGAAGCGAGAAACATACAGGGCAAGACGGCGTTTTCAGAGAGAAAGTGACCCTACTACCAGAGAGCGATTAAAACAAACATACTATGCAATGAATAGAGACTTACACAAGACAATTGTGAAGACAAAAAAGGAAAACTGGGAAGCATACCTCGAGGATTGCTCGAACCCATGGGGATTCGCGTACCGAAGAGCCCTAGGCAAAACCTGGAATAGGAATGTATTCATGTCATTTACGCATAATAGCGACGTGGCCAGGACGGCGGAACAAGCAGTAGAAGCCATAATGGAGAGATCCTTCCCTGAAGATGATTTAACGTCCGACGCCGAGATACACACATATATACCGACCTAAAACTGCTAGAGCAAGCACAAAGGAGGGCTCTCTTACTGGTTACTGGGGCTTACCGCACGGCTCCGACTTCAGCCCTGCAGGTTATTGCTGGTCAACTACCAACAGACCTAAGATTAAAAGTTGCAGCAGCCAAGTACAGAATTAAGAGGAGACTGCCGGCGAGAGTAGGGGACAGCTGCTATACATGCCCTAGCGGAAGATATGAGGAAGTCGCCGATAGAATAGAAGAAATAGTAATTACTGAATGGCAAAGGAGGTGGGACACCTGCGAGAATGGGAGACTAACTCACGAATTCCTACCGGATGTTCGTAAAAGAATCAAGAACGACTGGTTCCAAACTGATTTTTGGACTGTGCAGCTCCTCACCGGTCATGGAGACATAAACTCGAAGCTGCACTTCTTTCACAGGAAGGAAAACCCTAACTGCAGATGCGGCGCATTAGAGGATGTCAAGCACATCATTTTCGACTGTCCAATGCATACTAGCGCTCGCCTGTCCTTGGCTGGGGAATATTCAATTTTAGAGTGGCCACCTCAGTCACTGGAACAATTAGTAGCGACTCCTGAAGTTTTTGGTGCCTTCAAGAAATTCGCGCGGAAGATCTTCCAAGCAAAGAAGGGTAGCACATAACAATATAGAAACTAGAACAAGATGGTAGTGAATATGTGTTCATTATATTATTATATTATGTTCATTCATTATCATCATTATATTCACTATGTTATTATATTATTGTATTATATTTTATATTATGTTATTACTACATTATATTCATTATATTAATATATTATAGTAGGTGTTCATTATATTATTAGTGAATAAGTTAAAAGTAAATTATATTTTATCATCTATTTACGCCCACTACAAATAGATAGAAACTACTGGAGCCCTGGTTGGTGGGAACAGCTCTCCAGTTGCAAGCAGCCCTTTAGTTTAGTTTTATCGCAGATTTATGCCCACTTATTATGGAAAACTGTATTAAGCGTCACTTTGGTTCATATATTTGGACCAACGTGGGAGCAGGCCTTTCCGCTCGGTTACCAACCTGGTAACCGAGCCTTCAACTTCGGCACTTTACTTGCTTATAGGAAATTGGAAAGGACCGCTGGTATAGGGTTGCCCTAAGGTACAGCGGGGGGAAAGAAGGACAAAAAAAAAAAAAAAAAAGAGAGAGAGAGAGAGAGAGAGAGAGAGAGAGAGAGAGAGAGAGAGAGAGAGAGAGAGAGAGAGAGAGATTTGAAACGGAACCTCGACAATATGTGCAATTAGATGATGAGGCAGCTGAACTCTCATCCGAAGCAAGGTTCAAGGCCTTCAAAACCTTCATAAGAGACGCCCTTCAGCAAAAGAAGAGATTGCTACTAAATGTATAATAAGAATAAGATAGGTCATATTGGAGCGCCCTTGAACAGAGGCAGGGGAACTCCAATTGCGGGCGCCCTATAGGAAAGCTCTTGGACCGATTTAGTTTGCCCAAGCCATGCACGCGATGCACTTCCGTCTGTCCTTTCCTGCTAAATAGTGGGAACGTTCAGACCAGGCCATGGTGGGCTGTTCCCCGGTCCCGAAATCGCGAACTTATGCCAGCAGCGCTGCGTGACTGGTAAACGGCTCGTATTTAGAGCGCGGAGTCGAAATTTAAGTTACAAATTGGATGTACCGCTGGTATAAGGGCTGCCTTAAGGTACAGCGGGGGTAAAGAAGAGAGAGTGTGGTGATGGAGAGAGAGAGAGAGTGAGAGAGAGAGAGAGAGAGAGAGAGAGAGAGAGAGAGAGAGAGAGAGAGAGAGAGAATGAATGAATGAATGAATATCGATTTATTTAACAAATGTCGCAGTTTTTGGCCACTAGTGGCCACTCTTACAAACAACGACAAAAAAAAATTATACAATTAATTAACCAAAGCTCTAAATGATTTTTACACTCAAATAATTAGGTAGTATACATAATCCTATTACTATTCTATCAGATAATATTTACATAATATTTGGAAAAGCTCTTTTCTTACATTATAATCAGTATTTTAAAGCACATAATGCTATTAATAACTATACAATAATTCTTACTAATAACTCTAATTCTTACATGAAAATAATTAATTAAAATTACATAATTTTATTAATAACTGAAACAACAAAAACTCAAACATTAAGCTATAAACATTTAACATAAAAACATTATTATTGAAAAGTACATAACATTAAAAATAATTATTGAAAAGTACATAATCTTATTAATAACTGGAACAACACTAACATGAAGCATTAAGCATTAAAAGCAAAGCAAACTCAAAACATTAAGCATTAAACTTTTAACATAAAATATTATTATTTAAAGTACATAACTTTATTAATGACTTTATGTAACTCTTACATTCAAATTATTCTTTATAGTTACATAAATTTATTAATAACTGGAATAACTTTATTTTACATAATTTAATCCTACTCATTTTTTTCATATTTCAATTTATTCATATTTATCAAAAAGATATTTTTTTAATTCAATTTTAAATTTTTTATCAGAATATATTTTTTTCAAAACTAAAGGTAATGAATTATACAATCTTATACTTTTAAAAATAAATGAGTTTTCAAATATTTTAGTTTGGCATTTTGGTATGCTTAACATGGTGTTATTTGATCTTATATCATTATGTTCGAGGATTCTTATCTGATACTGATCTAATAAATATTCTGGCTTATGATTTTTAAGTATTTTATGAGTCATAACCAACAGTATGAGGTCTATTAGATCTTTAATTTTCAAAATATTTAATTTCTTATATTTATCTTTGACTTTGTCCTCAAATTTTAAGTTCAAGATAAACCTGATAAATTCATTTATCATTCTTTGTAATTTTTGATTGTTATTATAATTTATATCACACATCACAGGTAAGCTATAATATAAATGAGGCATTATTAGAGAATTGAATAATCTAGATTTTATGTATCTAGTTTTACTTTTTAACAGTTTATTTAAGCTGTATAAAGAAGAAAAGCACTGTTTAACAATGTTATTGACATGGATGTCCCAAGATAAATTATCTTGAAGTGTGATACCTAGACATTTTGTAGATGTCACTCTTTTCAATACAACATTTTCTATTTTTATAAACAAATTTGAACTGGAAATTTTTGATAACTTACGCCTATGACCCATCACCATGGTAGCGCATTTTTCTAAGTTTAATTTTAAACCATGCCTTTTGAACCACTCATTCAAATTATTTAAGTCAAAATTGACATGGTCCACGGCTTCTAATATCGTTTCTTCTTTCGATGCCAAATACAGGTTAATATCATCTGCATAAATACTTCTTTTACAATGAACAAGAGCATCTGATAGGCTATTAATATAAAGC
The DNA here is from genome assembly GCA_911387785.2 of Aelia acuminata. Lineage (NCBI taxonomy): Eukaryota > Metazoa > Arthropoda > Insecta > Hemiptera > Pentatomidae > Aelia > Aelia acuminata. The sequence continues at coordinate 54,625,575 of OU426981.1, forward strand.
GAAAATAATAACGACGATAAGGTGGAGCCTTGCGGCACACCTCTATTTATTTCACTCCAGTCTGACATCGTTCCTTTTATCGTTTTAATTCGTTGTATTCTTGCACTAAGATACGATTGGAACCAATTTGTTGCTTTAATAGAGCATCCTATGTATGACAAAATTTTCGCCATCAGAGTATGATGAACACTGTTGAATGCGTGGCTCAGGTCTAGTGTAACTAACAATGTGATTTCTTTTTGATCTATATTTTTTCTGATGTCATCTGTTAGTTTCACGAGAGCTGATTGTGTACTATAGTTTTTCCTATATCCAGATTGAAAGTTGTCTAAAATATTATTTGTTTCTACGTAAGATATTAATTTTTTGTATATGATTTTATCGAAATTTTTTGCAAGTACGCTAATTAAATTTATTGGCCTGAAATCTTTACAAATAGTAGGAGAATTTTTCTTCTCTAAAGGAAGCACATAAGTTTCTTTCCATTTCTGAGGGTAAACATTTTGTGAAATTGAACTATTGTAAATATGAACTAAGATATTCGCTAATTTTTCTTTAATTAATTTAACTAAAAATATTGAAATTTGATCTGGACCTACTGCTTTTGATTTAATTTGACTAATGGCAGATAAAACTTCGTCTACAGTTACTTCCCCAAAATCGAAAAATTCTATTTTATCACGAAATTTTTTAGTTGAATAAAATAGATCTAGAGAATCATCTATTTGAACATTACTTCCTAATGAAAAAAATATTCATTAATTCGAGAGACATTTGAAACGGAACCTCGACAATATGTGCAATTAGATGATGAGGCAGCTGAACTCTCATCAAAAATTTTCACAGCAGTGCGTGAGGTATTGCCCATTGTTAAGGAGTCAACAAGGAAAGGAAAAACCTGGTGGAACGAACAACTGAAATCCCTGAAGCGAGAAACATACAGGGCAAGACGGCGCACAGTGGGCAAATATCCATTTTTAGGCGGACAAAATTATTTTTTTGTGTTGTTTCAAGTTTTTGAGGTCACTGAGTAAGGAAAAAATTCTGTGACCCATATTTTTTAGTATATCCAACAAACTAATGTTGTATACACATATAAATTTGGACATAATGGATAAAAATTGGGAAAACATTTTGTAAATCAATAAAACATTCCAGTAGTAAATTTTTGCATTTATTATTTACATAAAAACAATACATATATTCATAAAAAATAATACACATGGGAAAAATAGGCTATATTACGAAAATAATGAACAAAAATAGACTAACAACTTAAAGAAAAAAGTCATTTTATCGATCTGTTTTTTCATAATAACAAATATATACAATTATAAAAATGAATTATTCATCAATTATCGTCTGAATCAATACTGCTTCATAATGACAGTTCTTGAAGTCCATCATACGGTAAAGTACACTTCAATAGGCTAATTACTACAATAGTTGTTTTTTTAAGCAAAGGTTTCCGAAAACTGGCGACAATTGGGTCCGATGAAACTAAGAGCATCATAATAAGATCTTTGTTAGCGGCCTCTCTAGAACATTTCCTTGTATTATGCTCTCTAAATCAACGGGAATCTTTGTTACGGGCCTCTGGTGCTTCTTCGCTCCTTAAAAAAGTCCTTAATAAAAACATGAGCTCTCCGGTGACATTTTTCTCACCTGTAACTGATTTTTTTAGAATTATCTTTTATGGCGTCTTTAATTCTTTGTCTATTTGCTATTTTATCTTCATCGTTATTTCCATGTTTTAAAATGTAGATCAAGAGACATTTATTTCTATCTTTTGACCCATATTTCAACCATTCAATTACAAATTCTTTTCGTGGAACGATGAGCACGAAACCTGAAATCCATCCTAAATTAGTCAATATTCTTCAAAACGCAAAATATCGCAAAAAAAACTATGTGGATATGAAAAATATATGGTTTGAGTGAAATAATGATGAAATAATTAGCTTGGCACTCCTTGGCCCTCTGCAAGTAATTATCCATTCAAATATGGAAATGTTCTATCTAATGATATTATTTATTATAGGTAAAACTGTATCCATGTAGCAGCCCCGATTAGTGAAATATTAATACTTACTTGTTTCTGTGGTATCCATTTCTCATGAAATTTAAAAAATCAAGTGAAGTTTCTGGTCAAAGAATGGCAAGGTTATAACAAGAACAGCACTGCAATGAACACTGTGAAAAATATGTCCGTTGTTATAGACGGATTAATAATCCTCTCCGGCACTTGTTGACAATCCAAGAAAGTAAATATTTACATTTTCCCTTCTTCCAACTCATACTAAACAATATTTAGTGGGCAATTTATGTAATTTTTTATATGAATTTTGTCCACCTAAAATTTGATTTTCGCCCACTGTGCGGCGTTTTCAGAGAGAAAGTGACCCTACTACCAGAGTGCGATTAAAACAAACATACTATGCAATGAATAGAGACTTACACAAGACAATTGTGAAGACAAAAAAGGAAAACTGGGAAGCATACCTCGACGATTGCTCGAACCCATGGGGATTCGCGTACCGAAGAGCTCTAGGCAAAACCTGGAATAGGAATGTATTCATGTCATTTACGCATAATAGCGACGTGGCCAGGACGGCGGAACAAGCAGTAGAAGCCATAATGGAGAGATCCTTCCCTGAAGATGATTTAACGTCCGACGCCGAGATACACACATATATGAGGCAAACTATGAGAGTACTTCCACAAACTGATGATGTACCCCCATGGGAAGAAGCGGACATTGAAATGATTTTAGACGAGCTCCGTCCTGGCAAAGCACCGGGGCCAGACATGATTGGAGGCGACATACTGAAAAATACGAAGCTAGCGCTGATTGACCCTCTAACTCGTCTGTTCAACAGATGCCTGAGCGAAGGAGTCTTCGCAAGTATCTGGAAAGAAGTTGAAATGGTTGCGATTCTGAAACCAGGTACAACAGAAATATCCGCGAAGTCTTACCGTCCAATATGCCTCCTCAACGTAATGGGTAAGGTGCTTGAGAAGCTCATGCTACAAGGCCTAAAATGTGTGAACCAGCGGCTTTCTCGTGATCAGTTTGGGGGCCGCAAGGGCATGTCGACTACAGACGCTATCGGCCAGTTGATTACATCGGCAAAAGTCTCCTCTTATAAGTATTTTGTTGTCCTCTTCTACGACGTTGCCGGAGCATTTGACAACATGTGGTGGCCAGCAATTATGGACGAGTTGAGAAAACTGAAGTGCCCTAATAATATATTCAGGCTTATAACTTCATTTATGGAGAGACGCTCTGTCTTCTATAGGCTTCAAGGAAGAAGGATAACAAGATCAATCCAGCGTGGTTGTGCTCAGGGCTCTGTGTTGGGGCTTCCCCTCTGGAATATAAACATGAATCCCCTACTTATCAATCTACGAGCAGCAGGATACACACAATCAGCGTACGTGGACGATTTTGGGGTTGGTATTGAGGCGAGATCCCGTCAGGACCTGGAAACAAAGGCAAAGGAGGTAACCCAGCTCGTTTCGAGATGGTGCTTTGAAAAGAAGCTTTCACTTAACTGCGAGAAGACCCGCCTTCTGTTTTTGAAAGGAAGAATGACAGCCTTTCCCCCTAGAGTAGTGCTGGGAGATGTAATAATAAAGCCATCTCAGGAAGTAAAGTTTTTGGGGGTGCTCATTGGAGAAAGATGCAACTTTTCTGGCCACCTGATTGAAGTCAGAAGTAAAACCCATCTCCCGTTTCAGCTGCCTCAGAAGCATAGCCGGAACCACTTGGGGACTCAAATACGGCTGTAGAGAAACTCTGTACAAAGCTTCTTTCTTGCCTGTGGCGATGTATAGGGTGCCAGCCTGGGATCAATACTTAAGGCATACCGACCTAAAACTGCTAGAGCAAGCACAAACGAGGGCTCTCTTACTGGTTACTGGGGCTTACCGCACGGCTCCGAATTCAGCCCTGCAGGTTATTGGTGGTCAACTACCAATAGACCTAAGATTAAAAGTTGCAGCAGCCAAGTACAGAATTAAGAGGGGACTGCCGGCGAGAGTAGGGGACAGCTGCTTTACATGCCCTAGCGGAAGATATGAGGAGGTCGCCGATAGAATAGAAGAAATAGTAATTACTGAATGGCAAAGGAGGTGGGACACCTGCGAGAATGGGAGACTAACTCACGAATTCCTACCGGATGTTCGTAAAAGAATCAAGAACGACTGGTTCCAAACTGTTTTTTGGACCGTGCAGCTCCTCACCGGTCATGGGGACATAAACTCGAAGCTGTTCGACTTTCACAGGAAGGAAAACCCTAACTGCAGATGCGGCTCCCTAAAGGATGTCAAGCACATCATTTTCGACTGTTCAATGCATATTAGCGCTCGCCTGTCCTTGGCTGGGGAATATTCAATTTTAGAGTGGCCAACTCAGTCACTGGAACAATTAGTAGCGACTCCTGAAGTTTTTGGTGCCTTCAAGAAATTCGCGCGGAAGATCTTCCAAGCAAAGAAGGGTAGCACATAACAATATAGAAACTAGATCAATAGGTGTTCATTACATTATTATATTATGTTCATTAATTATCATCATTATATTCAATATGTTATTATATTATTATATTATATTTTATATTGTGTTATTATTACATTATGTTCATTATAATAGGCGTTCATTATATCATTAGTGAATAAGTTAAAAGTAAATTATATTTTATCATGTATTTAGGCTCATTATATCATTAGTGAATAAGTTAAAAGTAAATTATATTTTATCATCTATTTAGGCCCACTACAAATAGATAGAAACTACTGGAGCCCTGGTTGGTGGGAACAGCTCTCCAGTTGCAAGCAGCCCTTTAGTTTAGTTTTATCGCAGATTTATGCCCACTTATAATGAGAAACTGTATTAAGCCTCAATTTGGTTCATATTGTCACGTGGAAGATGTCCATTGAACCTAGGAGACCCTGAGAGAGAGGGGGAACTCCTAGAAGAGGCTGGCCCAGGAGAGAGTGGGGCAGTCTGGGAGAGTCTGAAGAGTCAGTCAGAGAGGGGCAGTCAGAGACAGTCAGAGTCTGGAGCGGAGGCTGAGTCTGTGAGGGCAGTCTAAGTCTGGGACAGGCAGAGTGAGCCTGGGGCATAGTGGGACCCGAAGTAGTCAAGTGCCCCCCAGTGATTTATGAGTTATGGTACCCCCCCTTGTGTAGTTGGGACGTGTAGAAACTATTGTAAATAAACAATGTAAATTGTACATAGTTTGATTAATTACCACACAATCCTTGCCCAAAGATCCCAGTGTCACATTAGATTTGTAGATTTGAGAATAGGGGTGACAATATATTTGGACCAAATTGGGAGCAGGCCTTTCCGCTCGGATACCAACCTGGTAACCGAGCCTTTAACTTCGGCACTTTACTTGCTTATAGGAAATTGGAAAGAACCGCTGGTATAGGGTTGCCCTAAGGTACAGCGGGGGAAAAAAAAAAAAAAAAAAAAAAAAAAAAAAAAAAAAAAAGAGAGATGAGAGTGAGAGTGAGATCTGCCTCAACTTCATTGCTGCTCCCAATCCCCTTCTCAAAGGCTGTATTTATAATTTTAATCGTATTTGTATATCAGAAATTATTATATGTGTATACATATATATATGTACATATGTATGTATGTATATATACAAAATATAACGACATAAATGCTTGCACATATGCGCAAATTTGTCTTTTTGTTAGATTCCAATAAATAATCTTAGATGATCCACGGATATTTTCAAAACTATATTGTTATAATAATTAGGAATATAACAAAATTGGTTCTAGGAATATAAACAATACTAAGGGAAATCCTGGGAATCTTCAAGGTATCACTGCCAGTGAGAGCTAAGTGTTGGCTTCCCAAAGTAGTAATGACCAGAATGTACCTTATTGTGAATATGAATATACCTTTATTGTCAAAAAAAAAAAAAAAAAAAAATATTGTCAATTAAAACTACAGTTATATTATACAGCTATAATCGTCCAGGTTTATGGTCTACAACGCATCTTGATGATCACAAGAGGATTTTGTCACTAGCTGGACAAAATTATTTCACCTGGCGCAGAGATCATGCATGAAAATCAAATATGCTATTAGTCATTGTTAATTTTAAATAATACTAGCTGTATTATCACCCGGAGAATTTCATTTTTTAAATCTATTAACTGAGACTTTTATCGACTCAAATAGTCGATTTCATAAAAAAAAAAAAAAAAACATTGTAAAGTGAGATCATTATGATTTTTATAACAATAAAGAATATCAGCTGAAGATCGGCTGAAGTTATGCAATTTTAATATGATCAGGTGTTCGCACCTGGTCTGAAAGAACCACTGAGCGAAATTCGGAGAATAACGAATATCAGCTGAAGATCGGCTGAAGTTATGCAATTTTAATATGGACAGGTGTTCGCACCTGGTATCAAAGAACCGCTGAGCAAAATTTGGAGAATTTAGGACAAACGGTATGGATTTCTATAAAGAACAAATAAACAAACAAACAAACAGAATTTCAACTTTATTTATATAGAAGATAGGTATGTTAAATATTGAACTATATATACCTATCAACTAAATCTTGGTTATATAAAATCTAGACTTACAGTAAAATAGATTAAATTTGATATGCTGCACGAACCTTGGGGGGGGGGGGGCAGTATCGGTTCCCACATCCCTAATCTTCTTATGTAAAATTGTACATTCTATCAAAAATATAATTAAGAGGCTTATTTTTCTGCTAAATTAATACTTTGAATTTAGAATATTAATTAACATATAAAATAGATTATACTACTGATATTTCCTAAAAAATATCACGTTGGGAAAACAAGATTGCAAGAATCAAGAACTTTAGAGGTTACGCTTACTTTTGATGCTAAGTTCGTAAAATAGAAATACGTTATTGTTTGTGTTCATGAAGAAACATTTAATGCAGTTTACAATTTAATCGTTCTAAATTAAATGTTCATTTAATTTTTATTTTTATTTTTCTTTTTCTGATTTAAATATATTAAAAATATTTTTGGTGTGCAGTCAAAATAGATATTATGATAGTGATCTTAACGTCCTAAACTGAAGACTTCGGTTTTTTGTTGGTTAAGCTTAGTATTTTTTTGCGTACTTTTCGTTTTCGTTGTTATAATCTTGCTAGTTGTTTATTTTGTTAGCTGTGTACTTTTTATTCTTATGTTTGATATGTCTTCAACAATGGAAGAGGATGATTATTTCTTAAAGTGGGAAAAACACCATAGTGCTTTTATTTCATATTTTAGCACTCTATTTAGAAGAAGTATGTTGGTGGACTGTACACTTGCTGCTGAAGACAAATATATTAAAGCCCATAGAATGGTTTTGATGGCTTGTAGTCCATATTTTGAGGTAAAGTTGGATTTTCAAGTTTTTAATGTTTAATTGATTTCATGGAACATCCAGCCCATTTAAGATTTTTTAAAGTTATCATGTCAATAAGTTTTACAGATTTGAATTTAATTTAAGGTAATATTTTAAAAACTTGGTTACTTCATAAGCTTTCTGTTGATATATAAAACATAGGTTTTAGTTTTTCTAAAAGTTTAATTACGAATTTTGAAACTCCCTGCTTTTAAAAAACACTCCTAAAATATACTATGCTTATTTCTCATGCCAAGTGCTAAGTATATGATCTTAAACTTTTGTTTATTTTGCTAGAATAATCAACTGTTATTTGTGAATTAATTTGACAGTTAATAATTATTTCCCTCACTGTGTAATTAATTTATATATATGTATTTTGTTTTTAGGAGCTGTTAAGTGACCATTGTGATAACTTCCCAATCGTGTTTCTTGACATTAAGTTTTCTGAATTAAAGTCAATTGTGGACTTTTGTTATCGAGGAGAAGTAAAAGTATCATTTAATGAACTGGAAGGATTTTTAAAAGCTGCCAATGTGCTACAAATACGTGGACTGACTGATAAATCAAAGTCTGAAAAATCTGGAGGAACCACTCCTCGATTAAAGCGACGCCATTCCACTAATAATAACATTGAAAATTTTAAAAAATGTGATACTATAATTAATGATGTTGGAAATGTGGACAGTAGTGGTAGTGATGTGGTTCATGAAATAAGTGATAGTGTTAATAACAGTGAATCAACTGACGTTATTGCTGAAAAGAAGAGAAAAATGCTTACACCGGATCTTCTCAAAAGTAAGTCTACTATTTAAATACAATTACTTATCTTGAAACTTATGTCTTTATTATCTTACCAACTCACTGGAGAACATATGTCATGAATCATGTGTTATATCTATGGTGTAGAAAGGCAAATCAGCTTTTTTTTTTTTTTTTGCAAACCATATATATTGAAAGATATATATTGAAGATATATTGATTATAAATTGAAATATATCAATATGATATGAAACAGTGCTCAATAATATAATCTTATTTAAGGAAGATTTTGGTAGTCTAGGTTTTGGAACATGAAATTAATTACAGTCAATGAACACTTTTTGTCATCGTTCCTCTTATGTGAAATTAAAACGAAAAATGTCTTTATTTATACCTACTTGACCTAGCCTAGCATTTCGGTTAATATTACTCTCTGTATTATGACTGATGCACTGAGGCTTCATGTTGACATGAGCTACACAGACGTTTCTATTAATGCCCCATTAGTAAAATAAAATAATTTAAAAAACAAGTTATTAGATATGTTTCAACAAGCACTTAAAAGTGGAGTAATCTTTGGCATGTGCTGTACGCCTTTTCTTGTTAACAACTGGTTAATTGTTTAACAGCTAGCATAAACACATAACACTGCTTGATAAATACTCTTTTTGTATATATTTGTTGGAATACTAAAAATATTCTTAAATCATTGTTAATTAATGTTTATAAGCAACTGAAGGCATACATTTCATAATGCCGGATTTGGTTATTTGGACTCTGATGACCCCAAAAGGGTATTTCCGTTCGAAATCGGAAGTCAAATTTTTTCCTGATCGCAGTACATTCCCTTATTATATATTTTATATATAGGTTAATGAAAATTAAAGTGGTTAATATCTCTTCCTTGCAACAAACAGGGCCTCTTTTTTCAACAAGCAAAGACAATCTACTAAGTCCTCATGGTGCATCTTTCTCGTGACAAAGGAGGCATGAAGCAATAATATAAGCCTTGTCATTTCTTGTAAAAATGTTGTGTTTTTTATTTACATATTTACTCTATTAATCACACTATGCTTGACATATACTTCTATGTGAGTATGTACAGCAAGCAGGAACTTATGGTTGATTTTTTTCGGTGTGGAAACCTTTTCTATCAGCCCTAAGTATTTAAAAATCATGTCAATATTCCTGTATTGGCCTATGCAATCATCAGTCCCGACTTTTGAATATTCATTAGGTTTTTCAGGATTTTAATAATCTTCATGTGCCTGAGCAAATAAAGATGATGCAATTAGTTCCCTATTTTTCCTGTAAATCATCATCCATTCACTTAAAATTATCAACAAGATGCAATTTCATTTGTTCCTCGACCAGCTATAATTATCAGTAGTTTCCTAAATTTTACTTTTTTAATGACTAGACTTTCTCGAGTAAGAGCTTTCAGAATTCTTCTTACCTGGAGTTGGAAGACACTTTTGGATATCAGCAGAGTTGGGCAAAATGTAGTTACAACTACTAACTTCTAACTACAACTACTTTGGTTTGATTGTTGACAATTACTAACTACAGTTTGTAGTTAGTAGTTAACAGCTGGCAACTACATTTTTTAACTAGTAGTTAGTAGTTAAATTTTTCCAACTACCAACTACAAGAAAAAAGTAGAAAAAGTAGTTAGAATATGTTAACTACTAACTACGAACTGTAGTTGGTAATTACAATTATTTAACTACTAACTACTATCCAAATATTATTAACTTTGGAATATTAGTGAGCCTGCTTTGTTAAAGTACTGCAATCTATTTGGAAAAGGGAGAGCGGCGAGAGAACTTCATAAAAAGATGGATACATAGCATTTCCAAGTCAAAGCAACCTTTTTTATTTCAAATTCAACCTTGTCCAAGTCAAATTCAACCACTCCTTCATGTTTGCCCGGTTTACCCCATTACCTAAGTATATTATATCATGACCAGGTATCCATTAGCATTAATATTTATTTTAAAGTTTTAATGAAGGGGGGGCTCTTGAATATTGAAAATAGTAACATTTTCGGATTTTTAACCAACGGGGGTCCATTACTAAGTTATCAGGGATGTTGTTTTTGAAAAAATATTCATTTTGTATTTTAGTGGTTAGGGGGGGGGGGGGGGCTCACTAAAAAATAGGTTGAATTTCGTTTTTCTTTCACACGGGGGTCCAATATTATGTTATCGGGGACGTTGCTTTTGAAAATATTATTCTTTTTGTATTTTAGTGGCGGGGGGGCGCCTATTATCGATAAGGAATACTTTTTCGGATATTTTTTTCATATCAGGGTCTAATATTATGTTATCTTGGACAGTTTATACGAAAATAATATTTATTTTGAATGTGATCTTATGTTATAATTTAATGTTTAAAATGATAAATGAAAAATAATTCCCAAATAAACCCTGGTAATATTTAAATCATATTATTTCAGCAAACAATTATAGGATAGCCGAGTGGGCAAACGCGTTAGAAAATACGCGTTGCCCATGTTAACATATGATTGATAACCCAAAGATAACGATCGGAGCCAGGAAACATTTAATAATACTCAGCATCAATCCCCCATCCACTCCCCTGGCCCGGGAAAGCCCGTATAGCCTAAAAAAAAGGCGAGGAAACGGAGGAACAAAAAACAAAATGATATGACCCCATAATTGAAGATAAACACTCTTACAAAATATAAAAAAGAAACATAAAAAGTAAGAATAGATCACATTCAAAATAAATATTATTTTTGTATAAACTATCCTAGATAGCATTATATTAGACCCTGACGTGAAAAAAATCCGAACAGGTAATCATTATCAATATTAGTGCGCCCACTCCCCCACCACTAAAATACGATATGAAAATTTGTTTTAAAGAACACAGTCCTCGATAACATAGGACTCCTGAGTGAAAAAACTCCAAACTTTTTTTACTTTTTTATGTGCCCCCCCCCCCTCGCCACTAAAATACAAAATGAATGTTTTTTGTGTTGTTTCAAAAACGCCACCCCCGATAAAATAAAATTAGACCCCCATGTAAAAGAAAAACGAAAATCTAACTTTCCTTTTTCTTCTTCTTCTTTCTTCTTTCTTTTCCATTTTCTAATTTCTTTAGAGGTTCTATATTTTCCATTATGTGTATTTTTTCAGGAAATTTGTACATCCAACTTCTATTTTTTCAAATTGTCCTCTTTATTTTTTTTTTTTTTTTATACATGTATAATGGTTCGGACTTATATTATAATATAATGTTTTTCTATTTTCTTATTATTGTACAATCCTAATTTGAGATTATCATGTTCGTACTTTTTAAAAATCTGTTTTATCTTATTCGTTAGTCTAGGAATATATTTTAATTTTGATAATTGTATTGTTTTGTTTATTTTTTTCCTCTTATCTCTTCATTTTTGTTTTTTTCTTTATTAGATGGTTCGAAAAAATCTGTTATTTTGTTTTTTCTTTTGTTGCATTCATAACTTTTGTTGCTTTATTGTTATTAACTTAATTATTAGATTTTATTGGATTATTTATTTCTGCTATTTTATTGATTTTGTCCATTTTATGTCTCTTGTTTATGATAATGGCTAATTTTTGTAAAATATTTTTAGAATGTTTTTAACACTAAATGAAAGTTGTTTAAAAATAAAAAGTTTTGTATGTGGTTGAATTGTTTTAAAGTGTAATATAATTTGTATATATTGTGTTTTAAATGGAATGAAAAATGTTTTAGATATGTACTTGAAAATGGACAAACAAGTTCGAAACGTTGTACATGTATAAAGAAAAATAAAGACGACAATTTGAATAAATAGGAGTTGGATGTATAAATTTCCTGAAAAAATATACATAATAGAAAATCTAACTTTTTTAAGTACGCTCCCCCCTCTCCCCGCCATTGAAATACAAAAAGAATAATATTTTCAAAAACAACGTCCCCGATAACATAATATTGGACCCCCGTGTGAAGGAAATTGGAAAATCTAACTATTTCCCAATGCGCCCCCCCCCCCCCACCACTAAAATACTATAAATGAATATCTTTTCAAAAACCCCGTCCTTGATAACATAATATTGGATCCCCGAGTGAAAGAAAAACGAAATAAACTATTTTTTTAGTGACCCCCCCCCCCTAACCACTACAATAAAAAATGAATATTTTTTCAAATCACCGCTCCCGAAAACATAAAATTGGACCCCCGTGTGAAAGAAATCGGAAAATCTAACTATTTTCCAATGCACCCCCACCCCCACTAAAATACAAAATGAATATTTCTTTTTCAAAAACACCGGCCCCAATAACATAATATTGGACCCCCATGTGAACGGAATCGAAATTCAAACTATTTTCTAGTGCGCTTGTTCCAAAAAGCAGTCCTGGACTGGCTGTCATGCCCTCCCCCTTAATCCTTCGATTCTATGTTTATTTGGTTGTTTACGGAACAAGAGCCCATCGAAGGAGAAAACCAAACAAATTGTAAATAAAAAGAAATGAGAGCATGAAAATTAGTTCAGGACTGGTTTTTAGAACAAACCTTCCAAAAGTAGTTAAAAAGTCTACCATTGTAGTTAATAACTTTTTAACTACCAACTAGTAGTTGGTAGTTAAACATTTTAACTACTTCTTCTAACTAGTAGTTAGTAGTTAAAAATTCTAACTATCAACTACTAGTTAGTAGTTGCACCGTGCAACTACTTAACTAGTAGTTAGTAGTTAAAAATGTAGTTAACTACTGGAAATAGTTAACTACTGCCCAACTCTGGATATCAGATATAACAGCTTTTAAACCCTGAATAGAATGACCTATTAACTTGTCTTCTGTCTTTAGTTCATACCTAAGTAAAGCTTCTTTCAAGTGACCTTTTTTCTGTTTGAGTTAATTGAGTGCTGCTTAATTTTTCTCATTATTTTTAATTTGGCAGTCTAGAAGAAGGAGATTTACCATACCACACTCACTAGCTATTTTAAGGCAACTGTTATAAACAGGGATCGAATTAAACAGTTAACTCTTTTCATTTAAAAGTAAAATTTTAACTTTTATTAACATGTGGTGATCGATAAAAGTATATTTTTAACTTTTACTTTTATTATCATATGGTCTTTCAAAACAGTTATTTCAGAACTTTTATTTTCAAACCTAAATAACAAAAGTTTTTATTTAACAGTTTTAATAAACCATTTATTTAAATAAGTTTTAATAAAAAAAGTTATATGCTTTTACATTATTTCTTTGTTATTATCATTTCTGTCAATCATTATGTTGTCGACGGTGACGATTTTGAAAAAAATATCCAATTTGAATTTTCGTAAGGGGAAGGGGTTCCCTAATAAAAAAATGATACCTTTCGGTTTTCTTACAAGAGGTGTGTCTTTATGTAATCGTTGGTGTTGCTTTGAAAAATATATATTTAGAAAAATGGTAGTTGGTTTCAAAATATCAAAAAATTATACTTTTCGGAAATCTTTGATATTAAGCAATCTTATCATGTCATCCAGGTTGGTGTTTTTTAAAAAAATATCTAGTATGAATATTGAGGGGGGGGGGGTATTTCAAAATATCAAAAAATTATACTTTTCCGAAATCTTTGATATTATGCAATGTTATCATGTCATCCAGGTTGGTGTTTTTTAAAAAAATATCTAGTATGAATTTAGGGGGGGGGTATTTCAAAAAATCAAAAAATTATATTTTTCGGAAATCTTTGATTTTAAGCAATGTTATCATGTCATCCAGGTTGGTGTTTTTAAAAAAAAATCTAGTATGAATTTAGGGGGGGGGGGTCTTTCAAAATATCAAAAAATTATACTTTTCCGAAATCTTTGATACTATGCAATGTTATCATGCCATCCACGGTGGTGGTTTTTAAAAACAAAAACTAGTATGAATTTCGGGGGGGGGGGGGAATTTTAAAATATCAAAATAATATTTTTTTCGGAAATCTTTGATATGAAGGAATGTAATCATGTCATTTAAGGTGGTGGTTTTTTAAAAAAAAAAATTCTACTATGAATTTCGGGGGGGGGATTTCAAAATATCAAAACATTATACTTTTCCGAAATCTTTGTGCAATGTTATCATGTCATCCAGGGTGGTGGTTTTTTTTTTTAATCTACTATGAATTTCGGGGGGAGGGGGGCTAATTCTTATGTGATTCTCGAAAATATAAAAACATTAAACTTTTCGGTTATCTGTAATATAATGAAATTTAATCATGTTATCGAGGGTGGTGGTTTCGAACGGTATATCTATAAATTTTGTGGTGGGGGATTACCTTTTTTAAATTATTTATTTTTTTATAATTCTTCTATACGTGGTTCTATTCGTTAACTATGAACTTTGTTAATGGGGCTTATTCAATTAATATGAGCCCGGTTCCATAAAAAAAAAAAAAAAAAAAAAAAAAAAAAAACGCAATACTTTATCTGTTATAAAAAAAAACTTTTATTTATAACCTCTCAGCAATAAAAGTTTTTTCAAAACTTTTACATAAAAGCTCTTTCTCATAAAACTTTTAAGTGTTTTAAAACTTGCATCTTTATTTTTCCCGATAGGTATAATTCGAAAATATTATCAATTTTTTATTTCGATAGTGAGGGGGGCGATCGCATTACTAGTAATTTATTATTTACCTATTTCATTGAAATAATAATGCATCATTATGTTTTAAGATTCTTAAAATTCGAAAATATCTATTTAACGAAAATTAGACCTTTGCTGGCCAAAAATTCAATTGACCAAATTTTAATCGGTTAACATCAGGAATAATATTATTTTGAGACTGCGGCGGTTCAAAAAATAATATTATAAATTGTTTTCCTTATCAAAATTCGAATAACTGAATATCTCCGTCCCCAACAACATTATAGTGTTGTCTCAGACGTGTTCCCCGGTTACCCGATCCTCTGCAGCGCCTACTGTCACCTTTTCGTGGTGCCCCCTTGGGAGTTGTTAATAAATAAATAATTTAAAATAGGTAATCCCCCTCCACGAAATTTATAGATTATCTTTCGAAACGACCACCCTGGATAACATGATCAAATTTCATTATATTAAAGATAACCGAAAAGTTTAATATTTTTATATTTTCGAATTAGACATAAGGATTAGCCCCCCTCCCCCCTAAATTCATAGTAGATTAAAAAAAAAAAAACCAGCACCCTGAATGACATGATCACATTCCTTAATATCAAAGATTTTCGAAAAGTAAATGTTTTGATATTTTCGAATTACTCCCCCCCCCCCCAAAAAAAAAAATCATAGTAGAATTTTTTTTTATAAAAACCACCACCTTAGATGACATGATTACATTCCTTCATATCAAAGATTTCCGAAAAATATATATATTTTTTTGTATGAGAGTACCGCCTTTGTAAATTTTGAAATACATATTTTTTTATAAATTTTTAAGTTTTGTGTTAGAGGTAATAAGTAAAGGTTTAACTTTTACTTTTTTATTATATTTCTAAAAGTTTTAAAACAGTTAAAACTTTTATGAGCTATAACATTTATATAACTGTTTTGAAAAAACTTTTATCGCTCTGAGGTTATTAATAAAAGTTTTTTTATAACAGTTAAAGTTGAACTTTTTCGAAATAAGTTATAACTGTTTCAATCCCTGGTTATAAACATTTCAAAAATTAAAAGGGTATCAAGGAACAATGTACTACAGACTATCTCTTTATTTTGTAAGTTAAAAAAAAATGTACAGCACTCGTTTTTTCTTTTTGTTGTGTCATCTTGAATCTGTTGCCTAACTTCAGGTTTTGTTTCTTAGGAAAAACTATAAATCGTCTTTTAGATTCCTAGCTTCTCTCAGCAGTCTAACACTCAAAGTTTATTTTCTAACACAAATGAACATTATAGCCGGTCTTAGCTAAGTCCAGGTGTGAACTTGCAGGTTAATGTATGCTTAAAGCTTCATAGCCTCACTAACATGAGTGGATTTACATTTTTCTCTGACTCCAACATGGGTGAGACCTTACCTCCTACAACCCTTAGAAAATACAAATTCAGGACTTCTAAGTTGTTATGGCATAATGTAGAATGTAATTCTATACACTGTTATTTAATTGCTTACAAATTGTAAGCTTTGGACTTGGGTTTATCTTATCATTAATAGGGTCATATCTCAAACACTTGAATGAAAAATTTGCATCTGGAAGATGATTAGTCTTAAGTCATCTCTGAAATACTCTCAGTAAATTAGGAATTATGATATGAAACTGCCTCTATTTTTCAATTATTTCTATGTTTGAGTTTTTTACTATTTATATCTATGTTTGAGTTTTTTATTATTTAAATCAATCATATGCAACAGCAATAATGTCAGTATTTTTAATAAATAATTTTTTTTTTCAGCCCTCGTGAAGTGTGAACTTACCACTTCAGAGGAAAATCAAGGTAAGAATTCATTTTCTTGACCTTGAAGGTGGCTGGCCTGTTTAGTTAATTATTCTAAATTACCCTTTTTTAGAAATTAAATTTAGTTTCTAAATTTTTTTTTGTTGTTATTCATGAGAAGCAGTATTTCTTTCTGCCTTGTTCACTTTAAAATAATTTTTATTTTAGAAAATACCAAATATTTCATTTTATTTTGTTATCAGAAGTAGTTTTAATAAAGATTATAATTTTTCAAGAATACATAGTGAATATTATGAAATGCATTACAAACCTGAAGGTTCAGTTCAGTATCTGTACCATCATTCACTGCTGTGTACCCACCTCCTTTCTAGAGCTCCCTAAGCCTAAAAACTTAACAATTCTGATAAACAATAGCTCTATTTTATTACAAATAGTTTATATTCTATATATATACCCCGAAAAGAACCCCTACGGAATAAGAAATTATATATATATATATATATATATATATATATATATATCTACTTTGCTAAACAAAAGAAAATTATAATAAAAATATAGCATAATCCAAAAAAGTCAAATTTTTTTTATTGATTTCCATCTTAAGATACCTTTATTGATTCATTCTCCAGAGTTTTGATAACTTTTCGAAAAGAATAAAACCATTGTGCCATAATTTTGTAAGTTTTAAAACGTACTATCTTAACTGAATGTAGCTATTCAATAACTTTTTAGAATTTTGTTACAATAACAAACAAATTACTGAAAAGCTATTAAGCATTGAGTTTACATTTTAACTGGATACAGTGAATGGAGGTTCTATTAAATATTTGTTGACATTATTAGTCCAATCTTCTGATTTGTTTGACATTATTATTTATTGGTAAACCATTCAAAGGTAGTTAAACTGTCATATTGACTAAACAGGTTCATTTTTACTGCCACCTACAGCCACAGTTGTAGAAAATAGTTTGCTTGTATAGTTTTTATTTTTGTGATTTATTTGTGAACACACGAGTGATCAAGGCCTTTAGAATCAAAGCCCAGTAAAACAATCAATTTTGAGTTTTAATTTTTTTAATGTATGTTAAAATTCAAGAAGTCTTATATTTATGAGTCAGGCTGTTGGAGTCATATCCACTTCAAAATATCATTAGCATCTTTAGGAAAATCGTACTCTTTTAAAAGCATTTAAAAAAAAAAAAATTGGATTTTGGCTTTAGATTTTAAAGGTTTCATTATATATATATATAATATATATATATATATATATATATATATATATAAAGACAAAATGTGTGCTATAAAAATTACACTCTCTCTTTCAATTATGGTCTACACGATGCTGCATCTGCAAAGGAAGAATATTTTAAAAATGGTAATTTCTGTTAGAATATTTTTTTATTACCATAAGGTTAATATTGGTTGATTCTTTAGTTCAGTCAATTCCTGATTAACTGTGGAATTGTTAGCTGCATGTAAAAGAAATTTACTGATAATTCACTCCACATATTAAAAATAAAAGTTGGTATTAGTAGAGGAAAATTTATTTTACCTAAACATGTAATTGAATCTACTGATTAATTTTCAATACATGCGTACACCACATTGATATGTTCTGTGTGGAACTGTGGCTTTCTCGATGATTTTTCACCTCTCCTCTTGGTGTGCTGCAGCTACCCACTCCCTGACAGCTTTCTTAAATCCGCCTCGACTTCCTCTAGCTCCAGATCGGTGATGCCTCTCTCTTTCTCTAGTTCCTCCAGTCAGCCACACAGAAACCAGATGGTGTGTTGTCCTTCCTTGATTAACTTCACAAGATCTACTTCACCTTATAACTCCTGTTGCTCTCTGTTGTACCGTGATTAATTTGTAATTAGGGAAATTAATAAGTTTTTTAAATAATAAGGTCCTTGTACATAAGAATAAAAAATATGCTGAAATAAAAATACCTTCAGTTTTTTATGATAATTCATAATTTTTGGTAATATAAACCTTTCTTGCAATTATTTTTTGGAACAAATCAAGTTTAACTGTCAGTTACTAGTCATCTCTTGCTCATAATTATGAAGGAGTCGCTTTCATGTTCCAGTGCTGCTTAATCTCTGTCTTAACATTTGTTTCACATGATTGGTGCAAATTTGCTCATTCTACTTTCTGTCCTGACAATTTTCTCTTCTATAAAGTGCTCAAAGCTAGGATCATCAACACCACCTTTTATCCAATTGATTAATTTTTTTGTTTGTTTGTTTCCCCTCTAGAAATGGTTTCCAATCTCAATGAAGTTATCTCTCTATTTGATAAACAGGTCTTATGTTCAGATACAATAGCAAGTGAAGGAGGTGGTACGCATTTCATTATTTGAAAGCATTAAACTGCGCATGTATAATATGTTAGAGTTTAAAAAAAATTCTTACCTCCATATAAATTATTGCACATGAAATAACCTTATTTTTTCTTTTAATTGTTATAATATTTTAATAATGCTACTTTATACTTCTCTGGTAATTAACTATTTATTATCTTTCTTTTATCATTGATAAAAGAAAGTTACTAAATATTGATATAGAAAGATCCATCTGCATGATATGGATATGGAAAAAAATTCAG
Source organism: Aelia acuminata (assembly GCA_911387785.2). NCBI lineage: Eukaryota > Metazoa > Arthropoda > Insecta > Hemiptera > Pentatomidae > Aelia > Aelia acuminata. The sequence goes on from OU426981.1 coordinate 54,644,722, forward strand.
TTTGTATTAATATATCGTTTGTGTACTTGGAAAAATATTTTTTCATGTATGTAGCTTAGAGAGTAATCACTGATGGTAAAACTTAGACTAATCAGGAGTTGACTGTATCATCTAGGGCTGCTGTAACTGCATATAACTTCATATATATATATTTTTTTTCTTTTTTCAATTTATACTCATTTAAAAGTGTTAAATCATTCAATTATATAACCCTGGGATATTATATTAAAACTTATTGATATTAACCTAATCAATACCAATTTCATTATAATTTACAATTAAGAGGGACTAGTGGAGATTAAGCCACTTTCACTTGGTATAGTATTAAAATAAATCTATCTCTGTGGAACTTCCTTAGGTTTATTATCTGAAACAATCTTTAGATTGCTACCTATGATAAGCTAGTTATGAATCTTCTAGTTGTAGTTAACCCTCGTGTGCTAAGGTGGTTTCAGTCACACATATGCTACTGTTGGGTCAAGTCCGACCTTACTTATTTTTGAGCCCTTTTTTCACTAAACAAAGACTTTTGAAACAAAGAAAATGAACACTATGGCTATCTTGAGAAGCAAAAAAACAAAATAAATAGCATTTCAATCAAAAATATTTTTTATTTATTAATAAATTTTTTTATAAAATTTCAATCATATATAATTTTCATATACAAATGAAAAACGAATAAGTATATAAGGTAACTTCAGTTCAGGTTAATTAAGACTTAATATGTCAATTGTAAATCAAATTGCTATTCTAAAAACATAAATTAATAAACGATTCCAGGACATCGGTTTTCCCTACAGCCTCTCCTCTTGGTCCTGGTTTCCCTTTTATTTGTAGACGGAACTCTGGTGAATTTTGAACAATAGGCTTGTCTCTCCATATACTTTCTCCATCTTTTCCCAATACAAATTTTTTCGCTTGAGTGTTGGCTACGCGTTCTCCTTCTGAACTGTCATTTCTGAACAGCTCGTCTTCTTCATTTTCATCAGTTTCAAACTCATCCGAAACTTGAGAGTAGAGCTAGATTTCATCTTCATTTTCTGATGTGACATCACTGTCATGATTATGTTCTTCTTCTTCTTCGTGAGATTGCTGTCGAAATTCTTCCTAAAACTCTTCAAAGGATGAAATAATTTTGTTGAATGCCATTTTTCTAAAATCGAAAATCAAAGATTTCGTAATAGATTTTACTCATACAATGGGAAATTCACTAAAGGGGTAAATAATTGTAAAAATAGGTTGAATCAAAGAAATTATTAGAGCATAAAGTACTAAAGTGGGATTGAATCCGACCTAAAACATATCTGCTAAGGTTGGGTCAGATCCGACCAAAGGGGGGATGAGTGCAAAATGGCACGTTCCTTTAGTTGTAATTGAGTCAGCAGGTACCTAACAACAGAGGAGGAGGTGCCCTTGAAGGATAGCTTTCTGCATTCACTCTGTCGGAATTGGCACGAAATAAAACTTTCACTCCGGTCGGATCCAACCCACCGTAGTCGATAAGGGTTGAAATGAGGAAAAGACAAGAAGGAAAATTAATAAGAGGTAAAGGAGCAGATTTAGAACTAAGTTTGGGGGACAAAAACAGGGGCCTAAAACCGCCTCACTCACTTTTTTTGTCTTCAGATTTATTCACGAGATTATTTCCTTGCATTACGAAGGACTGTGATCTAAACAAACAAAAGTGTGTATTTAGGATTCAGGCAATTATTTTTTGGTGAATCTTTTTATGGTGATTAAATTGATAAATAATAAAGAAACAAGATTTTAGTTAATTAATCAAATATTTTAGTCATGGGATCCCTCACAAATCTTTTTAATCCATCAGTGCATGCTTATTCTGCATGTTGGAAAATAATTTAATAGTTAATAGCATTATTTAAGTTAATAGCATCTGTTGTTTGTGATTAGAAAGAGAGAAAACTTCACTCCTACTAAAAAATATGAACATTGTTGAAATATTACATTTAGAATTTAATTATAAAATAAACAAATAAATACAAATATAAGTTGGTAAATTTGGAATTAACTGGAATAGGAAACTAGAACTAATCACTGTAGTCTTAATTTGGTATCATTAAAGGTTAATTTATTTTGATTTACCTATAACCCAGGGTTATAATTTTTTTAAACATAAAGTAATTACATAGAAAACCATGTTATTTTTAAAGGAAAATTTTGTTTGTCCATACTTTTGCATAGTTGTCTAAACTTTGTTTACTGCACATATTTAAGTTTAAATGACATATTAATATATTTTGAATAATGTAGTTGATTTTTTAACTAAATTAGATCCTAATTTTAATGTAAATTAAAACTCAATTTGAATTATACTTCTAGCCTTAAGAATATTAATAACAGCTGAAAAGAAAGGTAATAGTTGTGTTTTTTTTTTGCAAATTGATGCATTTCAACTCAAAAATAAAATAATCTGTCGAGGATTCCTGAAGTCTCCAAAAGTGTTTCTATACTTGTCTCAATTTAGAGGCTATGAAATCCTTCCATGAATATTGACTGTAAACAGGACCCGTTAAATTAAGCCAAACCCCAATGTTGGCCCTCCCAAGACCTCTCCTTCTTGAAATGTAAACTGACACTGGCTGATCTAGACTTACGGAATTCGATTATATGTCATTATTATTTTAAAAAAATAACTTTAGGGCCTTGAACTGGCCAGCTAGTTGTTTTTTTCTATTTTCTTTATTAGTTATAATTATATACTACATTCGTTCGTGCTGATTATATTTCATTGATTTCAATCTTACTTTTGTTTCCCAAAAGGGGAAGTTATATGCTCTCCCCTTCCTCATTCTAAGATGGAATGCCAATGCTCCACAATCCCTCAGATTATGTTAATAATTAAGTTTCATTTCTAATAAAGTGGTTCTAGTTCTAAGATGCCCTGTCACAAATTTATGCTTTGAGGTCATTCTACACTCACCATGGAAGTATTTCACTGAAAAAGCTCAAAAGTAGGAAGCATTCTCACTCTTAAAAAATATCCTTTTATTAGCTAGAGCTAGGTTGTATTGTGTTCTGTGCTGCACGCTGAAGCAGGAAAATTTACCATTGGTATTACCTTTCAAAATTGTATCCACAATATAAAAATATCCATTAATCTTTATAACCAATCAAGATTTACCTTAAGTATTATAGTAGAAAATAAGAAAGAGGGTAATATTTTGTACTCTTAGCATTTAGATATTTTAAATCTTGATTGACTATAAGCATTTAAAGATCAAAATTTAATAATTCATCATTTGCTAATGTTAGTTTATTACTTTTTAAATTTGCCTGATCTGATTTGTTTTTTCTACCTCAATTTTTATTTGCTAAAAACTCACTTTAAACCAAGATATGTATCATTATTAGAATAGTTGTATTAGTAATCTTAGGTTTGTTGGAAATTTCAGGTAAAATTAAAAAAGGTAGGTGAAAGAGAGAGTTTTATTTTTTATTTTTGTAGTTTTGCATGATAACTGTGGCAAGGTCTAGGTATTTTTTCCATTAAATTAATCTGTGAAATATAGATGAATAAATCTGTCCATTTATAGTTAATTCTTTAGATAATGAAGTAAAGTTACGATAATTACTCACTAACATTAATTTTTATAAAAATCTTTGTTGTCATCACAATTATTTAAATATACCACTTATTTATGTATCGATATTATCATCGGCTCTACAAAACTGAGGTTTTTTTTTTTTTTAATGTATTCAATAAAAATTTATTCGTGGCATCGGTCTGTTGTAACATTTTTGGGTGTTCTTGTTCCTAGTGTTTATTGGTTTTGGATATTTCAATTACATATTTGATCTGATTTGCTGAAATTTTATTGTATATTGAAGAATCTCAGGAGTTTCATGAAATATAACATGGGTAAGTAAATTTGTAATATTTTTTCTTGATCAATTTTTTTTATTTATTGATTCTGTTGACAGGTTCAGACAATTCAGATGTGGATACTGATGATGAATCAGAGGCAAGCATCAAAGGTGAAATGGAGGAGGATGTTGATGTGAATGAGCTACTTATGCAGGCTACTGGTTCTCTCATGTTCCCTTGGTCATGTAATAGGTGTGGAGAGGCCTTTCCAACTAGAAAACAATATCAGGATCATCGCAAAAACTGCTTTGAAGTACCAATAGACCATCCATGGAAGTGTGAACAGTGTCCTAACTCATATAAAAATAAGAAAGATCTTATCCGTCATTTGAACTATTGTGGAAAAGAGCAACCGAGGCTTGTCTGCGATAGGTGCAATAACACTTATAAGTACTATAGGGGATTAAAGAGACATCAGCAGTATTGTGGAACTGATGTGAAGCCATTAAAGTGTCCTGAATGTGATAAAACTTACAAGTATAAGCGTGGTTTACGACGCCATCAAAGAAAATGTGCTATATTTAGAGCACTTAGTTTTCTTCAAGAAAGAGGTGTCAATCCTGTCGTTACTCCAGAATTGAAGCTTGAGAAAGAAAAACGTAGTGTTCCATCAATGGCAACTCTAGTTTGTGCATGTGGGAAAGGTTATAAGTATGAAAGATCATTTCAAAGGCATCGTACTATTTGTTCAGGTTTTCGTCTCTCAGAACCTTTGCAGCCTGTGAATGTTGAATCTGAAGATTCTGAAAAAAGATAATAATTTTGCTATCAATGTCTGATGGTGTGTTGTTATTTTTAATGTGCCTTCTTAATTGTATGGTATATTTCAATTTAGAAACTTGTTTTATTTTGTTTAAGTTCTAACTTTTGTGACAGGAATGTTGTAAATCCTATTATCTCTACTATTGATCTAAATATTTTGATTATAAATAAACAAACATTCAGTGTTTATTTGACGCTGCCTGAGAATTATTTTTGTGATAAACTTATATATTTTTGTGAGAATGAAGTGTACTCCTGACCTACTTACTTTTTAACTTCTGAATAAGTTTTTTTGAAGTTGAAAATAATTTTTAAAATAACGTTTCAAGCCTCATTGTGTAATTGAGTTGAATTTGTTTGTAATGTGATAGGTAAAATCTTGCTAATAACCATAACTTTGATCTACCTGAATAGTATTACTTGTGCATATTGCCATAATTTTTTATTTTAATCATTTTGTTGAAAATTAAAATTGAAATTCCATTCAAATAAGTGTATTTTCAAGAGATTAATTTGAAAATAATTTTTTTAAAAATAAATCATAAACATTACAAATTATAACAAAACCGTTAATTTAATGTTTATTTTCATCGTAAAAAGTAAATTGTTATTTTGTATTTTCTGTTGATTAATCTTTAGACAGTTATATAAGGATCTTTAAACAATTGTCATACTTCATAGAAAACTTAAAAAATTAATAATTTTTTGTATGATAGAATCAGAATGTTTTTATTTTATTCATCATTAATTTTTTTCTTATGTTATTTGTAACCATAAAAATAGTGTATCACTTTTTATAAAACCATTGTGCAAGTAACTTGTAGTGCCTTTTTCATAAGTTTTTTATTTTAATAATATATTATATGAAAATTAAAAATTAAACTATGTTTTGTAAGTAATTTAAGAGTTATGTAGTATTTTATTAATATAAGATTACATTTCTTGAAATATTTGATACACAAATATTGTTGGTATTAACTTATATACCATCCAGTATGGTGCTTAGTATAAGGAATATAATTAAATTATTGTTTGCTGTGAATTTTTATTACTATTCCGAAATTTTTAAAAACTTGATTAGTTATTGTTTATTTATATTTTAATCTTTTTACAGAATTAACCATTATTTTATTATTTTTTTTTTTTAGAACATGGATTGGCACTCATTTTTTATTTTTTTAATAGCCTTCACATTTTACAAATTGTTAATATCTATTTGATACAAAGTATTTGTTAAAGTATGTACTTATATTATATTTACAGGTCATAAAAATTGTTAGTTATATTGCTATATTTTTGTACATAATTCATCTATAAATCATTTCAAAATTTGTAATTTAGCATTTTTGATGTTTCAAACATAATTTAATTTGAAATTTAAGCTATTTCATTTAATTTTTATGTGACATTCATTCTTACAATAACTTGTTATTAAAACCATATGGAACTGAATATTTCAATTTTATCTACATAAGTTTTTTTTTGTATAAGTTATGTTTTAACCTATATCAAATTTATTTTTTCATACTTGAAATTAGTATTTTATGTCATTTAACAAGTACTAAAACTTGCAGTTTGGTGGTATTGTGATTTATTAATTTTTAGAACACTTTTGAAAAATTATTTATTTTATTGTTTACATATTGATGTAATTTTCTCTGGTAGACTTTATCATGTTACCTGATAGATCATTAATTGGTCTTGTATATCAGAATTCATGTAATTAGATCAAGAAAGGTTCTATTTTTGTTTCTTTCTCTCAGTTCTCATTTAAATTTCAAGTTAATTATGCATTGCTGACTGAATTATAATTGTTCCTTGTTTCATTTTTTTTTTTTTTAATGATCAAGGTCACCAAATGTTAATGTTGTGATAAGTTTCAACAGGGTGTCTACCAGTTGGAAATATGTTAGTGATTTTGTATGATTAGGAATGCACACAAATTGTTTTAAATTTTGTAGAGTCTTATGAATTCTCCACTTCTTACCTTCCATTAATTTTAAATGTGGTGCAGTTATAAGAATGAAAAAGAGATGGAACAGGAACATATAATTTTAGCTTGGCTCTTTGAAAAGCCACTGCAAGGTGACCACAATCATGGTCTGTGATATTTTAAATCATAGGTTGAATGTCCAGCTAACATTTACCTCAAATTGCCAATATGTAATTGTACTTCAATTAAATGGGTCTTGAATCTATTGCTTTGAAGTTAAACTTTGCCTGGAATTTAGGAGGAGTACAGTCTTACTTTATGTAACTATTTAACACATTTTTAATGAAACATGGTGTGAATTTCCATATACACCAATTTTCACAGTATTGAAGACATTTTAAAGCATTCAGTGGTGGTGTTATTTTTGGGTGCTTATTTTTACATATTAAGGATTATCCTCAAAAATTTAGAAGTACAGTTCGACTAGGTTGATTTAAAAACAAATTATACCATTTGAAAGCTCCAAAGGTATTGCCAGTTGCTGTCACTGACACGAGTTAAAAGGCAATTCCCACAACATACAAGCTGTTTGAAGATGTACTGAGTGTCTTTCACCATTAAAATGTCAGAAATTTTATTCAAACTTTCTAACACACTATTTCATTTTATTGAAATACTTAAAGTATAAATAAATACGAAAAAGTTACTTTTGGCTCTTTTTCTCTAATAATATTGGCTAGTTTGATTTCAAAATTAACTTTATTAAAGGCTTGCTTTAATCTTCAGAGCCCATGAAAGCCTCATTGCTTACCTCCTGTCTTCACATTCTAATAATATTGGCTAGTTTGATTTCAAAATTAACTTTATTAAAGGCTTGCTTTAATCTTCAGAGCCCATGAAAGCCTAATTGCTTACCTCCTGTCTTCACACTCCATGGAATATCCATGCTCACACAATGTCCGATCCTTGATTCATTTATATTAAATTGCAAATGTCATAAAACTTCAATTAAAGTTCCCTATTAAAATAAATAGATTTTCTGAAAAATAATAAATAAATAAAATTGAATACATAAAATGCAAAACAAAATAAAATTATTATAATTTTGTCTCTCCGGATGTATAATGATACATTTGCCGAAATTGAGTTTTGTTTTTCGAATTAGTGAAATTGATTTTAGTGTGTTGGTGGGCTGAAAAATACATTTACTTAATGTTAGTAAATAGGCATAAGATTACATAAAAAATATGCAACTGAATATTATTCTAGTAAGACGACTTTGAATTATTTTTCTTTTGCTTATACTGTCACAAATTTCAATATTTTCAGTTGTCTTTATACTTTTGGAGCAGCAATAAGTTGTTAACAGTGCCCGTCCCCTTAAGATCAAAGATGAGGTATTTATAGTTAGGTTCGCAATTGCTTATGCTCACATCAGTAACTTGTTTAAACATAAGCTAAGGAATTGACAAGAGGCCAATTATTTAATTTCTTCAAACAAAAACTTGATACCCAATAGTATCCAAAAATTTTGAAATGGCCTGCTGTGTCATTGTTATGGTTATATTCCTTTAACATACAAAATCACTCTTTATTGTTTAGAGTATTTTTTATTTTATTAAGATCATATTTCTGCAGTTAATATTTTCTTCTAGTTTATTAGGTTAGTAATGAGAGTTATAGCCAGGAACTGAATTGATATTGACATTGGTTGACCACTCAAATTGGTAGGCACCTTTTTTCCTTTTCCAGAATATAATAAATATTGTAAAGAATTAAATTATAAAATTGAATAGATATTTCACAAGATTATATTATCCACAAAGCAAACTGAAGAAAATTGTATCAATCTATCATTTTTTACAATATGAACCAAATAAGTTGCACATTTATTTTATTTGTTTAATTTGATTTAGCATAATTTTTTTTTATCATTTACCCATACAATATAATTACCATTAAAAATAATGACAATTCATTTATCAATTACAAAGGTCTGAAAGAAGTTTGCGTTCATTTATCTCTTTTTCTTTCTTTGAGTTATGTTTTTTTTTTTAAATTGACTGTTTATTATATTTTATTATAAGTATTGTTTGCCATCAGTGAAAAGGTGTATTATTTAAAACCAAAGAATATTTCTAAAAGTAAATATTTGTATTTTAGGTTTGCTTAATATCAAAGAATGCCTTTAATATAGAATAAATAAATATTCTCATTAATAAATTTGTTTATTTATTTATCCTGCCTAATTTAGTTAGTATTTTTTTAACCCTATTTTTGTAATACAACGTAGTATACAAATGATATTGAGTCCACAATGACTGATTACTTATTAAATTTACTTGCTGATTTAATTATTTTAAACAGTATGAAAATAAAATTCAAATAAAGTGGATGCCATGTTAAATACTAACTACCTTCCTTTATTCTTCACGTTCCTTATCTCTCCTTGTTTGAGGTAGTAAGTTGTAAACAAAGTAACAGCTTATTAAGAAATAAGTTTTATGATGCTGCAGAGCTGGATTTATGGAATGGGTGCCAAATTTATAGAAATTATTTGTTAAAAAATTGTTTTTTATTATATTTAAGTATAATAAATTTTTTATAAATTTTAAATATGATATAATATAAATTTCAAATTTTTTTAAGTAACTTTATTAGAAGAGATAAGATTGGCCATGACCGGCCATCCGGTGAATCGATCAGGTCCTATTCATCTCCATCGCAGTGCTCTTACCATTTAAATAATTTAAATTTGTAATGGCCCCATGGTTAGATCAATGGTAAGAGCTCTGCGACGGAGATGTAGAGGACCTGGGTTTGATTCCCGGGTTGTGGCTAATCTTTTCTCTTCTAATAACTTTGTATAGAAATTATTTATTCTTGGCTAAGGAAGTAAGGAATATAATTTATACTTCTAGGTTGTTTGGAATTTCCATCAGTAAAGACAATCTCTTTATGATATTTACTTCAACTTTTATTGGAAGGGGGTGGCACAATATCTCCTTCCTGTGAGAAATCCTAATTCCGGCCATGCAGTTCTGTAGTATTTATATACTTACATTATGTTATTATTTATTTATGGTCTTTGGTTGAATAATTTAATTTAAAATACTTGCATTATGTTCTGAGCATTATTTAGCTGTGCTCCATAAAATCAGGAGTAATATCATCACTGGAGTTTTGTGACTCTTGTAATTGTGAAAAAGTTATGTTTGATTTCCTCCTATCCCAATTTCTATAGGCAAAGCTGTTGTATTGATGAATTTTTATATTGTGTTTGGTAAATGCCAAAATTATGATAGCATTAATTGACTGGTCAAAAATCATTGTATATAGAAAAAGTGAAAGGTATCCTTATGATTTATTTAATAAAACTTTAATCAATACTTATTTTGGTACTTTTTGATTATTCCTCTGATTGAATTATGATGATCACATTAGAAAAGTATGAAAGCAAAAAAAAGAAGTCTAATAGGGTGAACCAGTTATTGACACCCATAAGGCAATATTTTATGTTATAAATTTATGAAAAAATAGTTCAATCAAATTGAAAGGTGTAGTATCTTTGAAATAAATTATTTTAAAACATATTTTAACTTAACTGTTTAAAATGTGCAAATGTATGTTATGACCATATAAGATTGCTCATCCAAAGATAAAAGATAACCACACACAAAAAATAAATAAATAAATTAAAAAAAATCAAAGCAAATTTATTTTTATTCACTAAAATCATCTGTATCCTCAGTATAACAAATTGGATAAACATATTCATCGGAGTCATCACCAGGAAGGTGCTGCCTAATCATTCAGACACATCTTTGGAAAGACATGAGTAGGGATCGAATTCATATGTATTTACATATTTTTTTCTAGACCATTCACTGACGTTTTTTAACTAGAAGTGTTCATACTGACACTTTTTAAGCCGTTTGAGCCTACTTTTACTTCACATATTTCTACATATTTGGATGTTATTGCATATTTATATATATTTGATCAAAATAAATACATATTTCCACATACTTTTTTTTTTACTTTTCCACATACCTTTCCTTCATTGCTAACAATTGCTTATTTCTCCCCAAAGCCATTACCCAACTTGAGTCTAAAAATGTTCCTCTGACAGAAAACGTGGCTAACGTAAAAAAGGTCATCAAAAAGGTGGAAGGAATACCTGGGAGTAAGGGAAATCTGTTCAGATCAGAACTGGCAGAAGTACTGAGCAAGAACAAAGGATGGGAGACCATCTGCCAGATTTCTGTATGCGAAATAATTACTATAAGTTGTAAAAAATCAGCGGAACAGAAGTCACCTCTGAACATCGTGTACCCTTTACCCCCAACGAGATGACATCTTTCAGCAAGGAACTTATAACATCTGTAGATGTTGAACGATCTTTTAGCCGTTACAATTCCATTCTAAGCCCAGATTGTCGTCGCTTTACGTTCCAACATTTGAAATTGCATGTGGTTGCAAACAATTGCAAAGAGTGAAGTTTACAAAATTGAAAATTTAACTCATCTTTTATTATTATAAGTTGTAAAAATGTTCTTTTGTTTCTAATAATTATTATTAATGGGGTCAACTGTGGTGTTGTGGTTAGCCTAGCAACCCACAATACTAAAGGTCGCGGTTTCGCATACTGGGGTGGCCCTAGGATTTTTTTATGGGAGTAAAAAATCCTTGGCTATGCCGTCCCTCGGATAGGACGTAAAATGGATGTCCCAAGCCTTTACGATATCAGGTACTTGTTGAAGATCCCTATCCTAATTATACCTGGAAAGGCAAAATTAGGACTCCCACTGTAGCCTTGTCCGATTAGCCTTAATGGCATAAAGTGACGTTAAACAAGCAAAAAACAAATTATTATAATTTGTTTTTTTGTGGCATATATCATTATAACTTGTAAAAAAATGTCTTTTGTTTCTAATAATTATTATAAATTGTAAAAATGTTCTTTTGTTGTATTACCGGTTATATTACCAAAAAAGTTATTACCGGCCAAAACTTGGGTTTTGAGATCTAGGGGCTCTATTCCTGAAGCAGTTGTAACCTCTGTGATGTCTGTAGCGGCCACGGGAGGCGGTGATAAGGAATTAGTCCAGGTAGAGTGGCTTGGCGAAGAAGGTAAGGTATTGGGTAAAACAGTATCAATCGATGATGTAATTCTAAAGATACCCAAGATTCCAAATCCTTCAAGAAATACAAATGACCAATTAAACGATCAGGAACCGGGCTGTTCCTCTAGAATTACTGATAAAACATGTCCCATATGTAGTCTCAGTAACAAGGGTGATAGGGGCCTCGGAACCCACATTGCTAAGAAACCCCCCCTAGAGGCTAATGAAAAAGATAAGAGGATCAGTTAACATTGAGGATACGAGTAACGAGAATGGAAAAGACGAGTGATGGGGTAAAGAATGAAATAAGTGGATGGTCGGCTACATTTAAAGTTTTTCTACAAAGAAATGAGTTTGATAAAGCGGACTTTGACAGAGAAGTGGGCAACTTTCTTAGCTTCTTAAAGGGCATTAATGCTGAATTGCCTGGACCACAACACCCTGCCGTCAAATTCTTCAAAATGAGGAAAAAAACAAAACCGTTATAGGCGACAAGGGCGTGGGAAAAGTTTCAAATCCACAGAGAGCGAACAAGGCGGACAGGAACCGCAGGCAACAGCAATATTAGTATGAAGTGGCTCAGTCCAATTATTACAACAGACGGAAGAAAGTTGCTCAAAATATAATGAACGCCGACGCTCTCAAACAGTGCCCGTTAAAAATAGCTGAAATAAAAAATCACTATAGAAATCTTTTTGAAAGAAAAAATTCCTACAAACGTACCGATTATGAAAAATGTGCCCCGAACCCAAATTTAATATCCATCGGCATCCAATCGTTTAAAATTGCTATTAAATCGACATCACTAGATATATCTCCGGGTCCAGATGGAGTTCTGATCCGTACAATAAAATACTTTGACGTATCTCATGTCGTTAAGACTATTGCGGAGATCATGCTGAAGAATGCTTATGTTCCAGAACCTTTACGTCAAGGGCGCACAATCTTGGTCTACAAAGGGAAAGGAGATATCAAAAACATGTCGTCTTGGAGACCTATAACGATCTACTCTGTTGTGCGCAGGATCATAGAATAGGTTCTAGATCACGAATTATGTAAGCAAATCACTTTCAGTAAATATCAAAGAGGCTTCATCTAAGGCCTACCGGGAACGCACGTCAATGCAAGAATCATCGAAGCCATCATTAAACATGCCAAGCAAAAGAAGAGTGATTGCGCAGTAGTGTTTCTCGACATCGTGGGAGCATTTGATAACGTAGGGCACGATGATATTGTTAGCTCACTTGAAGCTAGAGGGGTGTCAGCAGACCTAAAAAACGTTATCGCAGCTCTCCTAAGCTCCAACCAAATTAGGATTAGTACGGGAGCCCTCTCAACAAGCCAGATTAAAGTGCTTCGTGGAGTACCACAAGGAGGGCCCTTATCGCCCTCACTATTTAATCTGGCTATTGATCATGTATACCGCGATCTTTGTGATCAAGAGTTTAAGGAGGGCCCTTATCGTCCTCACTATTTAATCTGGCTATTGATCATGTATAACGCGATCTTTGTGATCAAGAGTTTTCCAATGCAAATGGATATAAATTAATCAGTGACCAAGAATCCATGGTCCTCACGGGCTTCGCGGATGACCAGGCTGTCACGGCACGCGATAAGAGTACTGCTGAAAGAGTTATTAACTGTGTACAAAGGCTGCTTGCAGAGATAGGTCTATCTATAAACCCAAAGAAAAGCGTAGGTCTTATAATAAGTAAAGGAGAGCTGACGCAGAGTACTCTCTCTCTTGATAATGGAGATACCATAGAAACGATTTTATAAAATATTTAGGTTGCAAATTCTCAGGCGAACTAGTTTTTAACGAAGAGACTATAAGTAATCTCAATAATAACCTTAACAAATTGGTGTGCTCTAGTCTGCTCAAACCAGAGCAAAAGATTAACGTGGCAAATCAATATTTGTTTCCTATGTTAACATACCCACTCCAAACTGCGCCTCTCTCTAAAATACCTCAAGCTATATTAGATAATATTGATGTAAATATCCGCAGGAGTGTGAAAGCCATCATCGGGCTCCCAGCTAACACCTGTACAGGGATGCTTTACGCCCCTAGGAGATATCGGGGACTGGGCTTGATCCGCTGCCAATGGGAGGCTCCTCTGCAGCATTGGTCCATTGCCCAGTGGCTGTTAAATATACCGGACGCCCTGTTTCAGTCCACATTCGATTATAGAGCGGAAATCGCTGAATGTGCGGAAAGACTTGGATTGGATCAGGGCAACCGAAGCGTGAGAGCTCTACGGCAGTTGCTGAGAGAATGTTCTTTTGACGAATGGGCCAAGTGTAAATGGCAAGGCGTTGGAATTACGCATTTTAAGGAAGCACCAAAGGCAAATAGATTTATATGTCAAAAACAAGTACTCTTAGGGTCAGAATGGTCCAGTGCCCTGAAACTTAATATTAATTATGCGCCCTTGTGTGGAGTCAGCGGAGAGTCAAGAGAAGTTGGGTCCCTCTGCTGCAAATGCGGCAGAGAGTCTGAAACACTGGCCCATGTGCTGGGAAAATGCCCCAATAACTCCCTCCTCATAACCCCCCGACACCATAGGGTCAAAGAAGAACTAATGAGGTTCCTTAAAAGGAGGGAATACACATGCTTCGACGAGGTCCATTGCATTGACTCCGAAGGATCAATAAGGCATGCTGATATTGTAGCCTTCCCCAGGACAGGAAGGACAGCACTGATCCGTGATCCGACGGTAAGATATGAGGGCAATGACCTCGATCAGGCGGGTGCAGTTGAAAGGGAAAAAAAGAGATCTATGAAAAATGTATCCCTTTCATACAAGAAAAATTCCGTGGAACCTTCGGAGAAAGAGATTTCACCGTGAGAGGCCTATGGTTCGGGTCTCGAGGATCAATTCCGAGATCTACATATTGCTTCATAGAAGACCTAGGGGTCGCAATAGGTGATATAGGGATCTTGGCCGCGAGCATAATTCTTGACTCCTTGGGCATTATCCACCATCATCTGTATAGCAACTAACTTTTGTGATGGAATTTATCTTATAACTAGCTAGGGTGCCCGGCTTCGCTCCGGTAATAACAGAAAAACTTTAAAATTAAAGGAAATATAGAACAAAATTAGCACCTTCTTGAAACTTCGGTTTTAACTTGGTATCAATATTAAGATTCGAGAACTGCAGAGTCCGCCCAAATAAGTAACCCTATATACTTTATAGGGGGTTGAAAATGGAAAATGAACAATTAATTTTAATGAAACTTTGTCGAGTGATGCATCGTGTTTTATGGTTTCTGTAATTCTGAATCGAATAAGCCCATTCCAAGCAGTCAGCAGATAATAACTTATTAGATTATAGTTCAAAAATCTAATACCTCAGTTAAAGATATTATATTTCGAGTATAACTTAAGCGCCGAATACTGTGATGATCCTATTAGATCCAGAAGAATAGAAACTACCGAAGATTCTTAGAAACTTTTTTTTTAAGACTTTTCCTCCATTTCAATCTCCCTTAAGATATCCCCCCCGTAATTTGACTCTGCAGAACTCGAATCTTATTACTATTACAAAGTGAAAAGCAAAATTGTGCCTTCAATTTTTTCACCATATTTCTTTCTGAAGAACCAAGAGGAATGATAAACTCTTATTGAAAAAATGCTGTATTTGGAGTTAGTCATTTTTCAACCGGAATGCCTATCATACATAGTAATCATAACAACTTCTTTTTCATAACTACAATAGAACACTTTAAACTTTTTATTTTCGATTTATATTCAGTCAATTTATCTCTTTTATTTTTATGAGTCTTTTTATTCGATCACTGTACTATTCAGAAATGTTCACTCATATTGCATTAAATTTAGTTAAGTATACATTATATACTGATTAAACGTAATCTGTTGATCAATTAGTCTTCTTATGAGAAAATTAATTTTTTTAGGAATCCAGTTGGTTTTCTAATTGATTGCAGAGATGTTGAATCATTATTTTATTTTGAAAGCAAAGGATAAACTAATTATTATCGCTTAATTTTTTAGTAATTTAAAAAGAACAGCTGAAAAAATATATAACCTTTACAACCTTCCTGGATGAATGAACAATAAACATAGAGTGGAACGCACCCTAGCACTTTCTGGTAGCCTGAAGCTCGAACTAAATCTTTCATTCACAAACTCGTATCTCAATCTAAGAGAGGCTAATTAAATGGTGCGAGAGCCTTAAAATTCCAGTCCTTTTCTCTTCAATTTCACACCCTTAAGAGAAAAACGGAAACCTTCTTCTCCGTTAGGGGGCATACAGTTACACGCTGACATAAATCTCTTAATCATCCGTGGAGTCGTTTCTGAGCCTTATCGGCACGCACATTGTACACTTTGCTTTATAATATATATTGATTATTTGTTTCTGAAAAAGATCCAAAAATTGTAATCCAACCCCTAATGACAATAGTGATAACTTAAAAAAAGAAAGGAAAAGAAAAGAAGACCAAAAATGGAACAAAAAAAAAAAGGAAATTTAATGTCCAAACGGATTGATTAGTATGCTGTGTGTTTAGCAATCCTATGAAGTAGGGCAGCACTATTTATCAATAAAGGATTTCTCTCTCTCTCATTATAACTTGTAAAAAAAATTTCTTTTATTCCTAATAATTATTATAAGTTGTAAAAATGTTCTTTTTTTTTTATAAATCACTATAACTTGTAAAAAAAGATTTTTCTTTTGATCCTAATAATTACTATATGTTCTTAAAATGTTCTTTTCTTGTATAATTCATCATAACTTAAAAAAAAATTCCATTTTAATAAAAAAAATGTCTATTTTACTTAAATATTTTATGAAAATCGCATATTTGACGAAAATAAATGCATATTTTAATTAAATATTTTGGCATTTTTAAATACATAAAAAATCCAATCCCTACTCATGAGACACATTGAACAGTTTAAATTACTTCTTTTGAGGTGTTATTTTAAAAAAAAACTACTTTTAAGGGTGTTATTATATTCAAGCTATGTGTTAGCTTAGTTATATGTGTTAGCTTATATTCAAGTGTACCTATATCATTTCTATATCGTAGGATTTCATGATTCATTCCTAAGTGCACCTCTCCATTTTTATGTAATTTAGTTTTTATTATCTTTTCCAGTATTACATTATGTCAACTTTCATTCATTTGTCATTCGTAAAGCTACCCCTCGACCTTAATCATTAAAGACCCATTAGTTCCCTAGTTATCATTAGTTCCCACTAATATCAGAATTTCAAATGATACATAAAATAAAGGTGGACAAAAGGTAATTTTTTGCAGTACACACCTACATACAAAGAACTATTATGGCAACCCATAGAGTTGCGTGTGACAATCTGGACCACATGATATTACAGAATGTTCGAGGAAGGGTCAAACCAAAATGTCAAAATTGCTTAGAGGAACTTATTTCTTCCTATCCGTGACAATTTCATCCAATTTAAGTATACACTATAGCTAAAGCAGATAGGAAGAAGAAGCAATAAAAGCCTATAAATAACCTGCAATCATTAAGCACACAAACATCCATTGCCAAGCCCTTCCCTTCTTCTTCAAAATCAACATAGCATTCAATGAGCGCTAAACATTTGTAATGACTATAAGTATAAGTTTTTATTAATTTACTTAGGCAGTAAAAAAAAGATAAAATGGAGGTAAAAAAAAGAGTAAATCTGGATTTGAAGTAGTCTATTAATGTCCTACTTCGTAATTCACGAGAAAGAATTTATCAGAATATGTATAAACGATATGTAATGAATGGAATGTGTGTCTGAGAGATATTTGAATGAAAAATGTGTGAGTTTGGGAATATGTGTCTCTCAGACATAGCACTTCTCAGGTGACAGTGGCTTGCGGCAAGGAAATAGCCGCAAGGGGATGTAACCTTCACTGCTTGATCTTTGAATACTCATGAACACTAAACAACACTAAACAAAGGAATGACTGTAAGTATAAGTTTTTCTTAATTTACTTGGGGGTACCCCCTATCGCCTACCAAGAGACCAACCTCAACCAAACATTTATCACAATGCATATCACATTGACAATTGTTCCACTGCTAGAGCTTCCAGTTCTGTTTAGAATATAAGTTTTCAACTATTCTCTTCTTTAACTATTTCTGTATAAATTTAACACTTAGTGCGGAATCTGTCCCACCCTTGTGCATTCCTTGGAACACTTTTAAATGATAACTTGACATTTTATTTTTAATGCTATGGAAAACATGTTTACCATATTATTAGTCTTGTATTCTGATGAATATGGGATTGAATATGAGCTTATGAACAAACATTATTTAAAATATAAAACATCAACATAAGAAACCACTTATAAAAACACTACCATGAATATCAATGAACAAATTAAAGAGTTAAGTCTCAGTGCCTGGTGTATTATTCTGAAATCATTACTTATGAAATACAAGCTAGATTGACGCTTCGGGATGGCTAATTTGATTTAGGGTAGTATATAACAGTATAAAATAATTATAAATAATGTGAAGTTTATCTAATGCATTTATATGATGCAACGCTCATTATGCTTAATAGCTATTATAAAATCTTAAATTATTTGTAAGAATTGCCAAAGTCAATATTCGACTCTGAATTCTGAGCTGATTTGGCACATTCAATCAAAAGCACAGTCAGGCCATTCTGCCTTCATGAATTCTACTAAACTCATCTCTCAGTAACAAATATAAGAGTTTAGAAATTAAGAAAAAGAATATGTGCCTCTCAGACATAGCACTTTACAGGTGACAGTGGCTTGCAGCAGGGAAATGGCCGCAAGGGGGGGTGTACCATTCACTGCTTGATCTTTGAATACTTACTAAAAACTCTCACAAAAGGTGGGCCCAAAGGGGGCAACATGAAAGTCCCTAACAGGTTTTGAGAACTATAAGTGTCAGAATGACACATGTTCCGCTTTAAGTGTTAATAAAGTTATATGCAGCAGAGGCAAAGTGGCAGAGAGAATTGAAATCCAATTCTTCCAATACATTGTCAATGTTAATGGTACAGTACAGCTAGTACCACTGTCCACAAGGTAGCAGCAGATGGGCCGGGATAGCCGAGTGTGTTAGAGCGCGATCTGCTTTAGCACGCTCCTGCCGAACGGCAGTGGTTCGAATCCGCCCTGGGAGGGTCTCGACCGTCCTAACCATGGTTAGAATAGGCTGGTTACACCTATATGATAAACAATACCCTGATTAATGATGTACCTCTATTCATTTATATATTATATGGCATATGGTATGTATTATCAGGTGCTGCCAATTTTCCCATTTAAAACAAATTTTAAGGTTTTTGATTGTACAATGGAAAAAACTATAAATTGTCTTGGTATTATGTAAATATTGACTGTTCTATTGATTACAGTACTATGAATTCTCTAATATATGGTAATGAAAATGTACTGTGTATGACGACTATAGGTATTAATTGTAAAAGGAAAAAATATATTTGTATAATGTATAAAAATGTAGTTTAATAAAATAATTAACATTTATTCAACCTTTTATCATTGAAAATTAGCAGATTTGGCGCTAAACAAAAAAGAATTTTCTTATTTGGCTTCACTCCCGGTGAATTACTTTGACTTTATACTTATATACTTACCCCTTGAATTATACTTTGACTTTCCCAATCGCTGCTGTACTGATTTTTACTTTCACTTACCCTTTTTATTTTTTATTTTTTTATTTCGCCCTCTCTCACTTTTATATAATACGGGTGTTCCAATATAAGATCAAATGTTGCTAATGATAATCATCGATCATTGTGATGTTTGTCCTTTCTTTTTGATGTTCATCCTGGTAAGGGTCCATGTCTTCCCAAATTTAAATGGGTAATGACCACCCCTATACAAAGGAATTTTAGTATGGGAAATTCAAAATTCATTCTCTTAGAGGGTGTAGAGTCCAGTTTTTCCTTTGGAACTTTGCATTTTATAACGGGTGGGTGTGTACAGGATTGGTTTCCGGACCTAATATATCAGTAGCGGAATTCCATTGCCAGATTTTAAGTCGGAACCTTGCTTAAAGCAGTTCAGTTCATGGCTTTGAGCTGCGCCACTCTCCTAATGTTGCTATTTGGACACTTAATAATTTCTGTTTCCCTTATTAATAAACCTTATTTTTAGTTTGATCAAATAGATTGGTTGTATAGATCAAATAAATTATATTGCTCATTAAAGGATATGAATATGTTTTAGTGTTTTTGCAAACGAATCTTCATGGCAAGAAGTATAAATGTGATGTCTGCTATAGGAAATACAAGCTAAAGCAGGGATTAGTGCAACATAAGAAATATGAATGTGGAAAGGAACCCCAGTTTGAATGTCCACAGTGTCCCTATAAAGCCAAATATCGATGGAAACTTAAGCTTCATTACAGCAACAAACATTATTGTAATAAGGAGATCTCATTTTTTATTAATGACAAATAAACTTAAAATTCAATATTTTGCACAATTCTTTATTATCTTTACTAACTGTTTTATCTGAAATTGTTTGAAAAATAAAAAGATATGTTTTTTCTCCAATTTTTTTTCCATATTAATGTTACTGACTCTCTAATTCTTTTATTTTATACTGTTTCACTCTCTTGTGAGATTAGCTGTGGTAAGGCCTTTAAAGTCCATAAACTTAATAATACATTTCAAGAAAAGTGTTTTTTTTTAAATACATATTTTTTATGTAATTAAATATAAAAGTAAATATATGAGAGTATGTGCATTTTTAAAACCTAAATAGTTCATGTATAGAGTACATTTATGAATAACATCTTAGTAATTGACAATTTTAATCATTAATCTCTTAATTTTATCTATCTTGCAACATCATAAATTAATGAATTAATGAAAGCAACTGAATTGGATTGAATTATTTTTAAGGCCTTGACATTTCATTATTGTAAACATTTCTTATTAATTTATTTACCTTTTTTTTCAAATCACAGGTACATAGATTCATAGAAATATCTATAACTCCCAATTCAAAGTAAGAGTAAAATAACCTCTCTTTCTCCATGTTCCTCTCTTAAAATGTTCCTCTTCTGGTATGTTAGAATGGTATTTAATTATTTGGAAGGTAACCAGAAATTTTACCTAAGCTCTTCTTGTTAAAAAGTTAATTTTGAAAATTAAATTTATTTGCAAAATGGTGTAATTGTTTCATGTCTTACATTCCTGAAGTTACTATGTATATATTTCACTTATCTTTATGTCAATTATCTTTTTAAATAAAATCCTACTTTAATTTTTTGGTTTTCAAAATTTAATTATTACTAATAATGTTTTTGTTTTTTTATTTCCACTTCACATTTTTTACTTTCACTTACCTATATGTACATGTGTGTGTTAACAGACTAGCTCAAAAACTATAAACCGTGCGAACCTGAAATTTGGTATTTAGTGTATGTATATACCCGCGATGTGACAGCAAAAATTTCATTAAAATTGGTCAAACGGAGGGGGTACGTTTTTTTATATAATAATATAATTTTTTTTATATAATGACTTTTTACGTTTTCTTCGATTTTATCAAAAACGGCTCAAACGATTTTTGATCAAAATTGATCAACCGGAGGGGGCACTTTACTTAATAATTTTTTTATCATTTCCACGTGTTTTTCTTATTTACTCAAAAACGGCTTTAACGATTTTGATCAAACTGGGTATTCGAAGTATGTATATGCCCGCGATGTGACAGCGAACATTTAATCAAAATTGGTCAATAGGTGGGGCACTTTATTTCATAATTTTTTTTTTTTTTCCAATTTTTACCTTTTTTTCGATTTTCTCAAAAACGGCTTCAATGGTTTTGATCAAAGTCGTCATGTTTAATGAAAATTAGGTGTTCTTTAATATCAGGTAAGCTTTATCATTATTAAAATGTTCTGAAGGGGCTTAAATGGGGAAGTGGCCTTTTTTATTTTCCTATAAAGTACCTTTATTTTTGTTTATATGGAAAAATTAACTGTCTCTCGTTACGCCTAAAAATAAGAAATGGCTAAATATGAAATATGACAAAAATCAAGTAATCATATAGAGGAGAAAAAAAAAGAAAAATATTCCTTCAACTCATACAACACTTTGAGCCCACGCATGTTCTGTTCATATAGTGGAAATTATTTGTTTCATAGTAACTAAATGAAGTTTTCAACAACTACATAGAGAATTATAAAATCAGACGCCGAATTATCACAAGTAAAGACTTTTATTTAATTACTAGCTAGGGTGCCCAGCTTCGCTCCGGAACTTGTGTGGTAGTTTTAATACCAGAAAAACTTTAAAATTAAAGGAAATAGGGAAAAAAATTAGCACCTTCTTGAAAATTCGGTTTTAACTTGGTATCAATATTCTGCAGACTTGAGATCTGCAGAGTCCGCCCAAATAAGGAGCCCTGTATAATTTACAGGGGGTTGAAAATGGTAAACGAACAATTAATTTTGCTTCAACTTTGTCGAGTTATGCATCGTTTTTAATGGTTTCTGTGATTCTGAATCCTATAAGTCCATTCCAAGTAGTCAGCAGATAATAAGTTATTAGATTATAGTTGAAAAATCTGGTATCTTAGTTAAAAAAATTATATTTCGAGTAAAATTTAAGCGCCGACTACTATGATGGTCCTATTTGATCCAGAAGTATAGAAACTACCGAAGATCCATTTCAACCTCCCTTAAGATATCCCCCCGTAATTTGAACGGTTTCTGCTTATCTCGAATCTTATTACTGTAACAAAGTGAAAACCAAAATTTCTTGAAGGCACAATTTTTTCATCATATTTCATTTTATCTTGAACTATGAGGGATGATAAAATCTTGAATGCTGTTATTGGAGTTAGTCGTTTTGTCAACTGGAATGCTCACCATACGTAGTAATCAAACCAACTTTTTCATAACTACAATAAGAACACTTCAAACTTTTTATTTTCGATTTATATTCAGTCAATTCATCTCTTTTTTTATGTCCGATTTTATTCACTCACTGTACTATTGTACTACTAAGAAATGTTCACTCATATTGCGTTAAATTTACTTAAGTATATATTATATATAGGTTAAATGTAAAATGTAATGTGCTGATCATATGTTAGCCTTCTTATGAGAAAACTAATTGTTTAATGAATCCAGTTGGTTTTCTAGTAGATTGCAGAGATGTAAAATCATTATTTTTTTTTTTAAAGCAAAGGAGAAACTAATTATTTTTGCTTACTTTTTTAGTAATTTAAAAAGAACAGATGAACAAATATGTAACCTTTACAAACTGAACTGAATGAATGAACTATAAACATTGAGTGAAACGCACTCTAGCGCTTCCTGGTAGTCTGGAGCTCGAACTAAATTTTTCATTCATAAAGTCGTATGTCATTCTCAGGTAGGCTAATTACATGGTGCGAGAGGATTAAAATTCCAGTCCTTTTCTCTTAAATTTTACACCCTTAAGAGAAAAACGGAAACCTTCTTATCCATTAGGAGTTATATGGCTAAACGACGATATAACATTCTTAATTGTACGTGGAGTCGTTTTTGAGCCTTATCGGCACGCACATTGTATACTTTGCTTTATAATATATATTGATTAAAAAAAAATAGCGTCTTTTATAGAGCAAATAAAAACAAAAATAATTAATAAATGTAAGAAAAATGTGTGATTTTGAAAAGTGCCAATTAACAAAACACATCCAATTTGTAATCTATGTAAGTTGGTAAGTGAAAGTTGTGCGTTGCGCACTCGCACCAGATTTTTTTATCTAAGTGATTTTAATACATAAACTAATTACAATATGTATTTTATTTTTTATTGCAGCTCAAATATGACGTAGAATTATTTACTCCGTGTTCAACTAATTCTTCATATTTCATTTATGTATTTGTATAACTTTGGTTTGTTAGTTAATTAGTTTTTCTGGGCTTCAACTTCAATGTGATCTTCCTAAACAATTAATGTTGTTTCTTAATTTTTATGGAATATTATATTCTCTTTTAATAGTTACATGACACCATCGATTTTTTCCTTCGAGTCAATGAGTGCTCAGCAGTGGACTCAATACCTGAGATGCACAGTGGGCAAATTGTTTCATTTGATTCAGGGAGGAAATTCACTAGGGTTGAGACTAAATATGACATTCTTTTATGTCTTCTATAATAATATTGATAGCTTAATTAAAAATAATTGTAGTTGTTTTTAAAAATCATATTTAAATGATTTTTAATTCAATTTATTTATTTCATTCATCCTTTAATCATATTTGCTGATTTTCTATGATGTTGACAGGAAAATGAAGATATGAAGAAAAAAGGATAGTTGTCCAGGAAAATTTTATAAGATATAAGGTTATTCAAGTTTACATTTTCTGATTACTTTTTCCCACTCGCTCTGTTATGTGTTTTTTATGTCATGTTTTTAAATTTGGAACTATCTAATTTTTTTCTTTTAGGTGTTTTCCCACAAAAAACCCTTCGGGAAAGGGGAGGTGGGATATGTCCGTACAAAAAAAGAAAAAAACAAAAAAAAAAAAAAAACAGAGAGCGAACACAGTACAATAATTTATTTATAAAAGGAATAGAAAACTCATATACATAAACTAAAGTACCAGAAATTTTGTTAGAATTAGAAGCATATATTTTTTCTACTAATTATAATAATAAATTTCATGTTATCATGACGGAAAAAATATTTAAATTTCTGTTTTTAAAAGCCATAAATGAATAAACTGGTAACAAGGGACATTATCCCCTCATCTATAGATTTGGTCCTGCGTGCTCAATCCTGCTTATTTTCCTCTACTATCTCTGCCTTTATTAGATAGATTTAGATTTAGATAGAATCAGATAGATAAGAAATAATAATTCCCCGAAATTATGGGGAGGGGGATTGATCCCCCATATCTTCCCAGGGACCGCCCCTGTTGTCATCAAGGCATAAATTAAAATTCCGGTGTTTCATGATGTCATATATAAAAACAAAACCAGAGTAAGCCAAACCTTTCCTAAATAGAAATAGACGAAGTAATAGCGTCGAACTTATAAATTCTCTGAGTCATGACGAAAAATGAAAAGAATAAAAAATTAACTAGAACTGCTTACTTCATCTAGTAATAAAAAAAAAAAAAAGTTCTCATATAACTTGGAAAAATAAACAATTTTTGAGTTTTTTCGAGCTTGTTTCACTGTGGGGCACTAGGGCCCCTCGTCCGCACTGAGAGCCGAGGGAAAATCAACTACAACTATACGTACATAGAAAACGTTTGTATTTAGTATCAGTAGCGGATCCAGAAATTTTCCGAGGGGGGCGCACTTTATAAAATAAATCAATCAGTTTTGATATAAACTAAAATATGGAATTTCGTGAATTGTGTGTGTGAGCCCGCGTTTGTGTGTGTGTTTAAGAAATTTAATCAAGGTGTTTTACGATTTCCTCAAAAACTGTTTTAAAGATTTTTATTAAACTCGTTATGTTTAACGAGAATTAAGTATTCTTTTATATCAGGTAAGTTTTATCATTATCGAAATATTCCGATGGAGCTTAACTGGTGAAGGAAACATTTTTTCCTATTGAGTACCTTTGATTTTATCCAGATGCCATGGAGTATTGTGTTTGTATTGCCATGCTAAAAATTAAAACTATTTATTGTTCTTTAGAGAGTGAAGGCGTAGAAAAACAGGTGATGTCCAAATTATTTAAAATAAAATGATTTGATTGTGGTGAAATGGTATCAGACTAATATGTTACAAGATAATTTTAAATTATTATATTTTAGTTCGCTAATAGATTCGTGAAGGAATAAAATGTGGTTTTACATGACCAGAAATCGTCGTAATTTTCAATTTACGTTTTTATTACGATTTTTGTTCCAGTATAACACACTCTCTCCCTTAAATCGTATTTTAACAATTATAATAATTACGAATTTTACCAACTACCATATTTTTAATTGAAATAAATATTTTCACTTTTAAGGTAATGAAACAAATCAAACTCTTACTTAAGGTAACTGAATGAAATAAAGAACTTAATAATCATAATTGAAGCGTTTTACACTATCAGTTAAGAAAAATAGTTTCTCCGAATTTAAACGATTAATGCTTTGATCATTAATGGTCTCCCTAAATTTAACCAGCAGCACTGAATCCATATCTGATATGTTTCACATATGTTCTCGTAGGATATGTTCTTGAAATTCTATAGGAATGTATCGCTAGTCAAATGTACGTGTTCTATACCAAAAAAGAATACTGACACTTACATATTTTCAGAAGTGTCAATTACAGTTTTTCTCCTCCCCCCCCTTTATATCCGTTGGCTGTTTTATCCGGTTGTTAATTTTTTTTAGGACTCATTATTATCGCGGTATAGAAGCGGTAGACATAGATAGTAGATAGAGGAAAATAAGCAGGATTGAGGAAGCAAGATCACATCTATAGACGAGAGGATGTCTCTTGTTACCAGCTTATTCATTTATGGTTTAATAAAAAAGATGTTTAAACTATTTCTCTGTTTTGGTAACATGAAATTCATCATTATAATTTTTAATTATTTTTTATAAGAAGAGAAAAGATTGGCTTGTGGCTGGTAGCTCAAGAGGCTAGATCGCCTTACTAGTGATAAGGAAATCTGGGTTCGAATCCCGGTCAAGGCCAATCTTTTCTCTTCTTATAAAAAATATTTTAAAGTTATAATAATAACTTTCATGTTATCATGACAGAGAAACAATAATTATTCACTTCCCCCTATAAATCGAGATTGGTGGGAAAGAGGTCGTAGAAGAAAAAGGGTTGACTAGACCAGGATATGTATCTGGTAGCTCAAGTGTCAAAGAGGAAAATGGTAGGGGAAAGGATCTCTTCTAATAAAAAAAAGATGTTACTTCGGTCTTCGCAAGATTCACATCATTGGAAGTAAGATACTTTGATTTGAATCTTTGGTTCTATAGTATTGCAGTCATGAAAAAAGCACTTTTACAATAGAGGATCATTGGTGCTTTAAATCTGCAGTAAAATTTTCATCTTTATCATCACTCCTGAATTTTCGTAGTTTTCAATTAATTATAGATACCAAAAGTATTATTGAAATGCATGTGCTATGGAATGATGATTCAAGTGTAGTTAGCTAAATGAACTAGTAAATTTAATGGAGCTAAAGGCAATGAACGAGATCGGGTCAAACAAATGAAAGTTACAATAGATTTTTTATGGAACCCGAAACTTACGGCCGGTCATAAATATAATTAATTAAAAGCATGGGTACTTAGGGGGCACTGTAGCCGGACGTTGCACAAGGAACCTGACAGAAGAACGCCGCTTCATTGCGCGTTTTATAATCGCGTTGTATTTGTGCGAACTCATTGTTTAGTAGAACATACTTAACATCCAGCGTTGCAACTCTCTTACGAACGAACGCAAGATACTACATTAATTTTAACGATTTTTCTTTTCCCCCCAAAATTTAAATTATACGTTGGTGATACATTTTTGTAATCATTTAGGAAATACTAAAATTTAATTTTGTATTTGCAGGTAATTTAGGAGATGTTGTCAAACAACTTAAAGGAAGTGATGATAAGTATTATTGCGACAAATGTCCTAAAATCTATCAATCCAGGTCAGGCCTTTACAATCATATAAAAAATGAATGCGGCAAACAACCTCAGTATCCTTGCCCACACTGTCCCTACAGAGCTAAACAAAATGCTCACCTTAGAAGTCACTTGGTGGCTAGACATTTAGGAAATATGGCTTGCTATTCAGAATGTTAAAGGAATTTTAATTCATTCACATTACAAAAATTGTATTTTGTATTAGCAATAACTTTGATATTTTGATTGATAATGATTTTATGTTATTTAGTGAGAATTTAAATTTGTTTAAATGTTCCTCGTAACATTTTATTGTGTGGTAATTCTGAAGCTCTGAATTATTTTTATCATTAATAATTATTTTTTATTTTTACATTGATTTTTAATCGTATTTATTCCTAGCTTGTATTTATAATGTTGAAACTTATAGTAATAAATGAATATAAATTAATTTATTATTGTGTTAAAAATTCAGTCCATTTTATGTGTTTATTAAAATTTAATTTTTATATTATTATTTTTATTCATTAAGTTTACAATGTTTGATTTTCAAGTTGAAATGATTAGCCTTGCTCTCCTCATCCAGTCTCCGTTCTACTATCACTTTTAGAACAGCTGAAACTGTCTCAAATGACTCAGTTTCTTAATTTGTTAATTTATTTAACAGTTTTCTATTGTAAGGAAGAATTCCATATTTACTCCGATGTGGTTGATATCTGAATCAAATACTAATACTGTTACTACTTTTAGGTGATTGTGTTCGCCCTCTAACTTTACATATCCATCCTCTGTTTGTACGTATCTAAAAAAAGATTTGTAAATTAATCTAAGTAAATTATTCTCACATGTCAATGTATTTTTGGCAATCCTGAACAACTGGCTAAAATTTTAATGAAAATTTCGATTTCGAAAAAAAATTCGAACGCAACTGAGGTGATAGTTGTAAGCTATCGAAGAAATTTGCATGTCCTGATTTGATGAATTATTTTATTTTTAATAGCTGAACTTCTTTATAAATTGATCTTTATAAGTAATATTCCTATTTTGTAGTAATCTCCCTTTTACAATAATTAATTATTACCAGACTAATTTTGCAATGATTCAAATAATTTATAAATTGATTTTGATAAGTGTTCAAATTGGTATTTACCAGAGAGTAGTACGTTAGGCAAGTCCTTGAATCCTAACGTGTGCTGGAGCCTCATCACTTATAGTCCAGGAAAAATATAGGTACATCTAGCCTTGCCAAAGGCCGGATTAAAAATATATTTTTAACTGGTTTATAATCAGGCTTTTTCTGTAACGCAGGGTTTCAAAACTGGCAGAAACGAATTTTTTGTTTTACTTTTTTGAAACGTTTTTGGCGTATAAATCGAAAACAATCCATCATTCAGAAAATTGTACTCTCTTTACAATAAACGAATATTAAATTCCGCGTCGAATGACATATTCGAAGTTTAAATCGGTTTAGTCGTTTCGCCAGAGTCGATTTTTTCGACTTATCCAGGAAAATGAATCGCGCTCATGAAAATAAATTACGCCTCCAATTCGCAAAGGGTTTCTCCAAATGAAAGATTTTGCCAATACAATTTGAAGAGCGCCTATTGCTAAGTTAAACGAGCCCTTCAATTGTAAACTTAGCCCACTCCTGTCATTAAAAATTCATTTAATTTAAATGACATTTTAACCTCAATTGAAATCAAAGGACGTTTGGGGGATTATATTAAAAACTGTCTGTCTGACAGATAGTTCGGCGTGACGTTTGATCCTGGCATCTTATCTACTAGAAAACGGAAAGCCACTAGCCCGGGGGAGCTGAGGGCCAAAAAGGTGTCTGATTTGAAGACGAAGTTTTTGATCATATAGGCTGAAAGTACTTATTTCATTTTACCCCAGTTTGAATGTCCACAGTGTCCCAATAAAGCCAAATATCGATGGAAACTTAAGCTTCATTACAGCAACAAACATTATTGTAATAAGGAGATCTCAATGAATTGAAAATGAAAGGAACTGAATTGGATTGAATTATTTTTAAGGCCTTGACATTTCATTATTGTAAACATTTCTTATTATTTTATTTACCTTTTTTTTCAAATCACAGGTACATAGATTCATAGAAATATCTATAACTCCCAATTCAAAGTAACAGTAAAATAACCTCTCTCTCTCCAGGTTCCTCTCTTAAAATGTTCCTCTTCTGGTATGTTAGAATGGTATTTAATTACTTGGAAGGTAACCAGAAATTTTACCTAAGCTCTTCTTGTTAAAAAGTTAATTTTGAAAATTAAATTTATTTGCAAAATGGTGTAATTGTTTCATGTCTTACATTCCTTAAGTTACCTATGTATATATTTCACTTATCTTTATGTCAATTATCTTTTTAAATAAAATCCTACTTTAATTTTTTGGTTTTCAAAATTTAATTATTACTAATAATGTTTTTTTTTTTTTTTTTTATTTCCACTTCACATTTTTTACTTTCACTTACCTATATGTACATGTGTGTGTTAACGGACTAGCTCAAAAACTATAAACCGTGCGAACCTGAAATTTGGTATTTAGTGTATGTATATACCCGCGATGTGACAGCAAAACTTTATTAAAATTGGTCAAACGGAGGGGGTACGTTTTTTTTTATATAATAATATAAATTTTTTTATATAATAACTTTTTACGTTTTTTTCGATTTTATCAAAAACGGCTCAAACGATTTAGTGTATTAATATGCCCGAGATATAATTGCAAAAATTTTATCAAAATTGATCAACCGGAGGGGGCACTTTACTTAATAATTTTTTTATCATTTCCACGTGTTTTTCTTATTTACTCAAAAACGGCTTTAACGATTTTGATCAAACTGGGTATTCGAAGTATGTATATGTCCGCGATGTGACAGCCAACATTTCATCAAAATTGGTCAATAGGTGGGGGCACTTTATTTCATAATTTTTTTTTCCAATTTTTACCTTTTTTTCGATTATCTCAAAAACGGCTTCAATGGTTTTGATCAAAGTCGTCATGTTTAATGAAAATTAGGTGTTCTTTAATATCAGGTATGCTTTATCATTATTAAAATATTCTGAGGGGGCGTAAATGGGGAAGTGTGGTCAAGCCATATCAACTCAACCAGGGCAAAACACCCAAGGTCTCAGATTTTTGTGAAACTTGGTAAATTTGTTCCTTTTTTATAGATAAACAACCATGCCAAGTTTTATTGACATATCTCTATCGGTTTTCTTTTTACAACCCTTTAAAGTTTTTACTAAAATGCCGGCCGGGGCTCATCCGAGGCCACAGACAGAACCTTTATTTTCTCAGAAAAAAATCATATCTTTAATATTTATCAATAGAAAATTTGTAGTTTAACTAAATAAAACTTGCTGATTTTGGAAAAAAATATATTAACACTCTAAGCCTTACCATGAAATTACCATAAATTATTATTTTACAAATATTTTATTTTTGGAAAGTGATTACAAGGGCTTACGTTACACCTAATATCTACCTGAGGGTTAAAGATAATCAAAGAAAACTTTTTTTAAAAATCATCTCCAAGATATTTTCTATCATATCCAATAATAAAATTAATGGCTTTTTTATTCCTTCACATTTAAAAACTAATATTTTTCTGAAAAACGTTAGTGTTAATGTTTTTTTTTTTTAGTGTTTATGTTAATTATGTTTTTTAAGACATTGCAACAAATGCCCCCCCCCTCCAAAAGCAAATCTTTAAAATTTTTTGAAATCAGAATTTGAAGATTGGGATGAGTTTGAAATTGAATTTTCCCAATGGGTTTCAACAGACAAAACAGAAATGGTAAAGTGCTCTTCTAAAGTTGATGATTTTATTAACAATATGTCAGAAAAAGTTGAAAAATTAATTCCACATTCATATATTGCGAAAGCACAGTCCACATTTCTTAAAAACATGAAAGAAAATTTTACAGTTGATACTGCGATAGTTTTAATGGATTTCAGTGAAAACTATTCTTTTACCATACAGGAAGAAGCACAGGGTTACCACTGGACCTGCAATACATGCACTATTCATCATGCAGTGGCGGATCCAGAAATTTTCTGAGGGGGGGGCGCACTTTTTTTTTTTTTACATTTCACGAGCAATGAAGGCCGTAATTTTAAATACATATTAGTACATAATGACGTTATAAATTACTGTAAATGTTTAAATACAATTCATTTTCAATTAGTGGACTTGAAAAATGACTAAATATAGCTCATTTCATATAGAAATAGTAATACTGTATGAGTGTCCTCACCTCTCAGGGGGGGGCGCCCCCCGGGCCCCTCCCCTGGATCCGCTACTGTCATCCTGTAATGATTCATCTACAAGATGAGCAAGGGAAAAAACTGAATACATCCTTATGTGTGATCTCCAATGATCTAAAGCATGATTTTGCGATGGTTTATGAAATGCAATCCATTTTGATTAAGGTTCTTAGAGATAACTTTCCTCACATTCAAAAATTACATCACTATACAGATGGATGTGCTGCTCAGTACAAGAACAAATTCAACTTTATAAATCTTTGTCACCATGAACAAGATTTCAAAATTAAAGCTGAGTGGTCTTTTAACGAGTCACGGAAAGTCAAGTGTGTGATGGAATCGGAGGTACTGTCAAGCGGTTAGTTCGAAAGAAAAGGTTACAGAGGCCATTGCAAAACCAAATAACCACAACAGAAGAGCTTTTACGTTTTGTAAATCACAGATCTACAAAGTAAATTTCTCTTTGGTTTTAAAAGAAACAGTAGATTTAACTAGGAAAAAACTTGAAACCCGTTTTCAAGATTTACATACTCTTCCTGGCACAAGATCTTTTCACAATTTTAAGCCTCTTGATTCATCTGGTACTGTGGAAGCAAGGCGTATCAGTGAAGATGTAGATCCCGCTTTGACACATTCATTGACTACCGGTACACTAAATCGAACTCTTATTAAGGAGACTGACTTATTTCCCGGACGCTACGTGGCATGTAAATATGACCATTTATGGTACTTCGGAGTAATAACTTCAACTGACATAAAAGAGGGAGACGTGACAGTAAAGTTTTTTCACCCAAATGGACCTTCTCCCTCCTTTTCGTGGCCATCTTCGTGGAGGACTCTCAGTGCCCCTAGGTACCTCATGTTTTAGCTGTTGTTGAGCCTCCCATGACAACTTCTGGTAGAACATACCGCTTTGACACTGAATGTATGTTGTCATTTGAAAAGAAAATGGCCGAGAATGATAAATCAACAAGAAGAAAAAATAGAGCAAGAAACTGAAGAATTGAAAGAACTTTAAGTCTAACTATAGTAAATGTTAACAAATCAGGTATGTCCAATAAAGAACACTTCATTTATATTTTATATTCCAGTTATTGTATTCTTATGTTACCTCTGCATATAGGCTTATAAAATGGTTTTGCAAAAAAAGGTTACCCTGTCTGTTGTAACAAAACAAATCAAATGTTTATAATAAATTATTTAAGTGACAATACTAATATTTTAGCTCTAACAGGTTTTCTTAAGTTACAAGAAATAATTCATAGTTTTTCAGCAGTTCACACTATTTAAATAGACACTATTTTATGTCCAAGGAATTAAATATGCATATCGTTGTTGAATTTGTTGACAAAATCAAGTTTTTCAGAAAAATATTAGTTTTTAATGTGAAGGAATAAAAAAGCCATTAATTTTATTGTTGGATATAATGGAAAATATCTTGGAGAGAATTTTAAAAAAAAGTTTTGTTTGATCATCTTTAACCTTCAGGTAGATATTAGCTGTGACGTAAACCCTTGTAATCAGAAATAAAATTTTTTTTGTACAAATATTATTATTATGTCATTTTGTGTGATTTGCAATCTGCAAATTAGCAATAAGCAAATTTGTTAAATTCCTATTGGATGAATTGCTAACATACTATATACTAAGTTAGCATATCTCTCGGCCACCGCCTCAAAAGTCTTCGGGGTGGAATGTAAGGGTTTATGTTTGATGTTAGTGTCTGTGCTAAGGGGTTCATGTTAAATGTTAGTCTTTGGTGGAAGTTTTTGTAGTATTGTGTGGCTGTATCGATAACTGTTGGGATATTCAGGTCCTTGTGTAGTAAATCATTTGTCACATAGTATGGTGCGTCTGCTATTTTCCTCAATACCTTGGACTGGAATGACTGAATTCTTTGGATGTTTGAGGGTTTTGCAGAACCCCATAGTTCTATCCCGTATGTCCATACTGGTCGTATTAGTACTTTGTAAATAGTAAGTTTATTTGTTATTGATAATTTCGAACGTCTGTCGAGTAACCTAGATAACATTCCAAATAGTTTGTTAAGTTGTTTCCTTTTCAGTCCGATGTGGGTTCTCCATGTCAGTCTCTTGTCCAGGTGGAGCCCCAAATATCTAACAGCTTGGGATTCAGGGATCGGTGTATCATTGAAATATACTTGTGGGCATGAGCCATGGTTGAGGGTGAAGGTAATAAATTCACTTTTCATCCCATTCATTTTTACCTTCCACCTGGTAGCCCAACTAAATATATCGTCTAAGTGGTTTTGAAGGATGGAAGATGCTATATCGGGGTTTCTGTGTGATGTTAGTAGTGCGGTATCGTCAGCGAATGTAGCCAGTAGGGTGTGTTCGTTTTCGGTTAAGTCAGCTGTGAAAATATTGAAGAGTAGTGGTCCGAGTACACTACCTTGTGGAACTCCAGCTTTAACATCTTTTATACTAGATATTTCGTTGTCTATTTTAACAGTAAAGTGTCTGTCTGTCAGGTAAGAGAGTAGTATTAAATAGTAAGTCGGAGGAAGCAAAATTTTGAGCTTGGAAAGCAATCCTTCATGCCAAACCTTATCAAAAGCCTGACTGATATCAAGAAAAACACCAGGACAGTAATTTTTTGATTCTAATGCATTTGAAATGTAATCCACCAATCGGTGACATTGTTGTATAGTAGAATGATTTTTCCTAAAACCGAATTGATGATTTGGAATAGCTTTCAAAATTTCAAGAGAATTAAGACGATATAAAAGAATTTTTTCAAACAATTTGGAAAAAGAAGGAAGAAGACTAATAGGACGATAGGAATTTAGGCAATCGGAAGGTTTATTAGGTTTTAATATCATAACAACTTCAGAATATTTCCACGCTACCGGGAAATATGTTATTTTTAAAATAGAGTTGTAGATATTAGTCAGAAAAAGGATTGCTTTCCAAGGTAAATTTTTCAGCAAAAAATTTGTAATAAGGTCATAACCAGGGGCTTTTTTATTTGGTAAATTTTGAATAAAATTTTGAACTTCCTGAGGATGGATTGCAGTAGGCGGTAATGTCATGGGCAATGGTGTGTTAAGTTGGTATGTTACAAGTTCTTCTGTGAATTGGTCGTTAATGTCTGTGTGAGGTTGGAATGTTTCTTCTAGATGGCATGCAAAAATTTCAGCTTTTTGGCTGTCTGATTTCGCCCAAGTGCCATCAGACTGTCGAATAGGAACCGAAACGGTGTGGTGTCCTAGTATGCGTTTTGTCATGTTCCAGATGGGTTTGTCGGCGGTCGCTAAACTGTTCAGGAATTTATCAAATCTTTCAGTCTTCGTACGTTTTATTTCTTCGTGCAATAGTCTAGTTAGCTTATTGAATCTGTGTTTGTCTGTTGGATAACGCGTCCTTTGCCAAATTTTACGTGCTTTTCGTTTTTCTTGGATGAGATGTCGTATGTATGGTGAATTATGGTCATTATTCTGATGAATGTCTGCCTTGTTGTGAGAAATTGAGGCACTCCAGGCAGCGTTTTGGACTGCTTGTGTTAGAAGCTGTACGGCGTCATCTAAGTCTTCAGGTGTCCGTATGTTTGTATTTAGATTTAAAGAACTTTCAATTAATGCTCTAAACTTACACCAGTCAGTTTTCCCAGAGGTTAGTGTCGGGCGTTGGATTTTGATGATTGGTTGTGTGTTCATTGTCATTATTAAATCATTAGTAAAGGGGAGTGATCAGACGATAAGTCAGTTAGGTTAGTTAGGTCACAGTTTTGTAAATTTAATCCCTTTGTGATGAAAAAATCTACGACATCTGGAAGCCTGTTCGCATCTGTAGGCCAATAGGTAGGTGAATTGGGGGATAAAAACTCACAGTTCCTACCCATAACTGCATTAAAAATAGTTCTGCCTCTTGTATTTGTTATCCTGCTGCCCCATACCTGATTTTTGGCATTGTAATCGCCGCCGCATAAAAATCTTTGGCCAAAAGAAGCTATTAGCCCATCTAATATTTGAGCTGACAATTGTTTACCAGGGGGGCAATAAAGAGCAGCAATAGTAATTTCTATAATAAATAAAATATTAAAATACTTATATTATATTTTATATTAATAAAATAAAGAAATAAAATATTTGTAAAATAGTAATTTATGGTAATTTTATGGTATGGCTTAGAGTGTTAATATATTTTTTTCCAAAATCAGACCATTGTTCATAATTAAAGCCGTTCTGTTCATTTAATGGAAATTATTTGTTTCATAGTAACTAAATGAAGTTTTCAACTACTACATAGAGAATTATAAAATCAGACGATTTGGAGTTTTATGCTTGCATTGCAGAATTATCACAAGTAAAGACTTTTATTTAATAATTAAAAAAAAAATAGAGTTTTTTATAGAGCAAATAAAAACAAAAATAAGTAATAAATGTGGGAAAATGTGTGATTCTTTTATGTCTTCTATAATAATATTGATAGCTTAATTAAAAATAATTGTAGTTGTTTTTAAAAAACATATTTAAATGATTTTTAATTCAATTTATTTATTTCATTCATCCTTTAATCATATTTGCTGATTTTCTATGATGTTGACAGGAAAATGAAGATATGAAGAAAAAAGGATAGTTGTCCAGGAAAATTTTATAAGATATAAGGTTATTCAAGTTTACATTTTCTGATTACTTTTTCCCACTCGCTCTGTTATGTGTTTTTGATGTCATGTTTTTAAATTTGGAACTATCTAATTTTTTTCTTTTAGGTGTTTTCCCACAAAAAACCCTTCGGGAAAGGGGAGGTGGGATATGTCCGTACAAAAAAAGAAAAAAACAAAAAAAAAAAAAAAACAGAGAGCGAACACAGTACAATAATTTATTTATAAAAGGAATAGAAAACTCATATACATAAACTAAAGTACCAGAAATTTTGTTAGAATTAGAAGCATATATTTTTTCTACTAATTATAATAATAAATTTCATGTTATCATGACGGAAAAAATATTTAAATTTCTGTTTTTAAAAGCCATAAATGAATAAACTGGTAACAAGGGACATTATCCCCTCATCTATAGATTTGGTCCTGCGTGCTCAATCCTGCTTATTTTCCTCTACTATCTCTGCCTTTATTAGATAGATTTAGATTTAGATAGAATCAGATAGATAAGAAATAATAATTCCCCGAAATTATGAGGAGGGGGATTGATCCCCCATATCTTCCCAGGGACCGCCCCTGTTGTCATCAAGGCATAAATTAAAATTCCGGTGAGTTTCATGATGTCATATATAAAAACAAAACCAGAGTAAGCCAAACCTTTCCTAAATAGAAATAGACGAAGTAATAGCGTCGAACTTATAAATTCTCTGAGTCATGACGAAAAATGAAAAGAATAAAAAATTAACTAGAACTGCTTACTTCATCTAGTAATAAAAAAAAAAAAAAATTCTCATATAACTTGGAAAAATAAACAATTTTTGAGTTTTTTCGAGCTTGTTTCACTGTGGGGCACTAGGGCTCCTCGTCCGCACTGAGAGCCGAGGGAAAATCAACTACAACTATACGTACATAGAAAACGTTTGTATTTAGTATCAGTAGCGGATCCAGAAATTTTCCGAGGGGGCGCACTTTTTATTTTTTATATTTTTATGTGCCATGAAGGGTCTATTTTAATATATTAGTGCATATTTACGTTGTGAATTTCTATTCAATATTTATATGCAATCTATTTTTCATTTAATGAGTTAAAAAAATCATTAAGGATAGCCCTTATACAGAAATAGTAATAGTGAATTGGTGTCCTCACCTCTCCGGGGGGGGGGGGGGCGCCCCTGGATCCGCCACGGTTTAGCATGTGATGTCCTCAATCGCAAATATATATAAACATTTAATTGTGATTTACAACTCTTCAAATCTCATAGTTTATGATCAGGTGCCATATGACCTAAATCCATTTGCAAAATAAACACTTTTCTTATTGATAATCGTGCAATATGGGTTTAAGATTTTAAAGGATGGATTTCAGTTGATAAGAAAAATGTAAAGCTCCTTTAGATGATTTCTTGAACTGTTACTGTCACTAACACCAACGTGTAAACCATTTATGTTGTAGCATAATCTCGCCAGACGGCAATGAAATTTATATGAAAGTTAGGCAGTAGTATTAGGTTTAAGAAAATGACAATTTTAAACTGGCGGTTAGATGTCATTTTTTTGTAAGATTTAACAGGATTTATAATATTTAATTTATAATAAAGTAAGATTTAATATTTCAACCCTTTTCTATAATATATGTTCAGGACCAAAATTTTTATTTTTCATTTATTATTTAATAATTTAGGCCAAAGTAATTTTTAATTTAAAAATGTAATGTGACTTAAATACGGCATTACTCACGACGAGCTCTTAGTTAACATAGCTGAGCGTTTTACCTGCGGCCTAATCCTCTGGCTATCTCTGTTGATAGTAGGCCGCAGTAACAAATATTTATTGCGTCAATTCAAGCCCATGCCACGCAGGGGGCAGCACTATCCAGACCATGGAACTACTTTGTGGAACTACACCTGTGATGTCACGCAGAATGATACGAAAAAGGTAGCAGTCGCCATACATAGGCTACTACAGAATCAAGCAAAGTGAGGAAATCAAGTTTTTTCTTTAGTTTCAATTACGGCCAGAGACATTCAATATATGTCCCAATCACCACTTCAAGGCTATTATGCAGAGTAAAGGTCTGGCCACACATGTCCGCACCGGATCCGCACCGTAGCAATAATACAGGTTATGTTCAGAATATTTTTAATTTAACTTACATATTACCTTTAGTTATGCCTAAAGTTCAAGCCACACATGTCAGACACAGGCAACTTTAGGCATAACTAAAGGTAATATGTAAGTTAAATTAAAAATATTCTGAACATAACCTGTATTATTGCTACGGTGCGGACATGTGTGGCCAGACCCTAAGACGTCGCTGTCCAGCTCGTCCATGTCGTTAGTAAAGTCAAAATTCAATCAAGTAAAAGACAGTCACTGATTTTTTTTGTTTTCGGGCTATTTTTTGTTTTCCTTTTCGATCTTCATTACCAGCCAGGAAAAGATTTTATTCATTTATTTATCAGTTATAAGAAGTTTCATTTTATTTTTTTTTTTGCCCATCAGAGGGAATTTTATTTTGTTTAGTTAGAAATATAATTTTGTTTCACAACATTTATTTTTTCTTAGACCAGCCCTGGATAATTAAACTTTATAAGTTTCAAATGAAACAATATTTAAACTAAAATATGGAATTTCGTGAATTCTGTGTGTGAGCCCGCGTTTGTGTGTGTGTTTAAGAAATTTAATCAAGGTGTTTTACGATTTCCTCAAAAACTGTTTTAAAGATTTTTATTAAACTCGTTATGTTTTACGAGAATAAAGTATTCTTTAATATCAGGTAAGTTTTATCATTATCGAAATATTCCGATGGAGCTTAACTGGTGAAGGAAACATTTTTTCCTATTGAGTACCTTTTATTTTATCCAGATGCCATGGAGTATTGTGTTTGTATTGCCATGCTAAAAATTAAAACTATTTATTGTTCTTTAGAGAGTGAAGGCGTAGAAATACAGGTGATGTCCAAATTATTTAAAATAAAATGATTTGATTGTGGTGAAATGGTATCAGACTAATATTTTACAAGATAGTCTTAAATTATTATATAGAGCTAAAGGCAATGAACGAGATCGGGTCAAACAAACGAAAGTTACAATCAGTAGCGGATCCAAGGGAGGGGCGCGGGGGCGCGCCCCCCCCCTGAGAGGCGAAGACACTTATAAAGGATTACTATTTTTATATGAAATGAGCTATATTTAGTGATTTTTCAAGTCCACTAATTGAAAATGAATTGTGCTTAAACATTTACAGTAATTTATAACGTCATTATGTACTATATGTATTTTAAATTAGGGCCTTCATTACTCTTGAAATGTTAAAAAAAAAAAAGTGCGCCCCCCCCTCAGAAAATTTCTGGATCCACCACTGGTTACAATAGATTTTTTATGGAACTCGAAACTTGGCCGGTCATAAATATAATTAACTAGCTAGGGTGCCCGGCTTCGCTCCGGTAGTTTTGTGGTAGTTTTAATACCAGAAAAACTTTAAAATTAAAGGAAATAGGGAACAAAATTAGCATCTCTTGAAAATTCGGTTTTAACCTGGGTATCAATATTCTGCAGACTTGAGATCTGCAGAGTCCGCCCGAATAAGGAACCCGTATAATTTACAAGGGGTTGAAAATGGTAAGTGAACAAATAATTTTGCTGCAACTTTGTCGAGTTATGCATCGCTTTTGATGGTTTCTGTGATTCTAAATCCTATAAGCCCATCCAAGTAGTCAACAGATAATAAGTTATGAGATTATAGTTGAAAAACCTGGTATCTCAGTTAAAAAAATTATATTTTGAGTAAAACTTAAGTGCCGACTACTGTGATGGTCATATTTGATCCAGAAGTATAGAAACTACCGAAGACTCATAGAAACTTTGTTTTAAGACCTTTCTTCCATTTCAACCTCCCTTAAGATATCCCCCCGTAATTTGGAGGTTTCTGCATATCTCGAATCTTACTACCATTACAAAGTGAAAACCAAAATTTCTTGAAGGCACACTTTTTTCATCATATTTCTTTTTATCTTGAACTATGAGGGATGATAAAACCTTGAATGCTGTTATTGGAGTTAGAAGTTTTGTTAACTGGAATGCTCATCATACGTAGTAACCAAACCAACTTCTTTTTCATAAATACAATAAAAACACTTCAAACTTTTTATTTTCGATTTATATTCAGTCAATTCATCTCTTTTTTTATGTTTGATTTTATCGCTCACTGTACTACTAAGAAATGTTAACTCATATTGCATTAAATTTACTTAGGTATATATTATACAGATTAAATGTATTAGCTGATCAGTGAATACATCTATACTGCCTTCTTATGAGAAAACTAATTTTTTAAGGAATCCAGTTGGTTTTTTAATTGATTGCAGAGATGTAAAATCATTATTTTATTTTGAAAGCAAAGGAGAAACTAATTATTTTCGCTTAATATTTTAGTAATTTAAAAAGAACAGCTGAACAAATATATAACCTTTAATATAAACATGAGGATGAATGAACTATAAACATTTAGTGAAACGCACCCTAGCGCTTCCTGGTAGTCTGAAGCTGGAAGTAAATTTTTCATTCATAAACTCGTATCTCAATCAATTAAATGGTGCGAGAGGCGTAAAATTCCAGTCCTTTTCTCTTTAATTTTGCACTTTTAAGAGAAAAACGGAAACCTTCTTCTCCGTTAGGGGTTATGTGGCTAAAATATGACATAACTTCCTTAATCCTGCGTGGAGTCGTTTTTGAGCCTTTTCGGCACGCACATTGTACACTTTGCTTTATAATATATATTGATTAAAAGCATGGGTACTTAGGGGGCACTGTAGCCGGACGTTGCACAAGGAACCTGACAGAAGAACGCCGCTTCATTGCGCGTTTTATAATCGCGTTGTATTTGTGCGAACTCATTGTTTAGTAGAACATACTTAACATCCAGCGTTGCAACTCTCTTACGAACAAGCAAGATACTACATTAATTTTAACGATTTTTCTTTTCCCCCAAAAATTTAAATTATACGTTGGTGATACATTTTTCTAATCATTTAGGAAATATTAAAATTTAATTTTGTATTTGCAGGTAATTTAGGAGATATTGTCAAACAACTTAAAGGAAGTGATGATAAGTATTATTGCGACAAATGTCCTAAAATCTATCAATCCAGGTCAGGCCTTTACAATCATATAAAAAATGAATGCGGCAAACAACCTCAGTATCCTTGCCCACACTGTCCCTACAGAGCTAAACATAATGCTCACCTTAGAAGTCACTTGGTGGCTAGACATTTAGGAAATATGGCTTGCTATTCAGAATGTTAAAAGAATTTTAATTCATTCACATTATAAAAATTGTATTTTGTATTAGCAATAACTTTGATATTTTGATTGATAATGATTTTATGTTATTTAGTGAGAATTTAAATTTGTTTAAATGTTCCTCGTAACATTTTATTATGTGGTAATTCTGGAGCTCTGAATTATTTTTATCATTAATAATTATTTTTTATTTTTACATTGATTTTTAATCGTATTTATTCCTAGCTTGTATTTATAATGTTGAAACTTATAGTAATAAATGAATATAAATTAATTTATTATTGTGTTAAAAATTCAGTCCATTTTATGTGTTTATTAAAATTTAATTTTTATATTATTATTTTTATTCATTAAGTTTACAATGTTTGATTTTCAAGTTGAAATGATTAGCCTTGCTCTCCTCATCCAGTCTCCGTTCTACTATCACTTTTAGAACAGCTGAAACTGTCTCAAATGACTCAGTTTCTTAATTTGTTAATTTATTTAACAGTTTTCTATTGTAAGGAAGAATTCCATATTTACTCCGATGTGGTTTATATCTCAATCAAATACTAACACTGTTACTACTTTTATGGTCGGTGATTGGGTTCGCCCTATAACTTTACATATCCATCCTCTGTTTGTACGTATCTAACAAATGATTTGCAAATTAATCTAAGTATTAATTAAGTATTATTCTTACATTTCAATGTGTTTTTGGCAATGCTGAACTGGATAAAATTTTAATGAAAATTTTGATTTCGAAAAAAAATTCGAGCGCAGCTGAGGTGATAGTTGCAAGCTATCGGAGAAATTTGCATGTCCTGATTTGATATTTATCATATTTAGCACTTATCCAGGAAAATGAATCGCGCTCATGAAAATAAATTACGCCTCCAATTCGCAAAGGGTTTCTCCAAATGAAAAATTTTGCCAATACAATTTGAAGAGCCCCTATTGCTAAGTTAAACGAGCTCTTCAATTGTAAACTTAGCCCACTCCTGTCATTAAAAATTCATTTAATTTAAATGAGATTTTAACCTCAATTGAAATCAAAGGACGTTTGGGGGATTATATTAAAAACTGTCTGTCTGACAGATAGTTCTGCGTGACGTTTGATCCTGGCATCTTATCTACTAGAAAACGGAAAGCCACTAGCCCGGGGGAGCTGAGGGCCAAAAAGGTGTCTGATTTGAAGATAGTTTTTGATCATATAGGCTGAAAGTACTTATTTCATAGACAGCAAACGTGAACGTCTGCCACCTCAGATGGGTTGCAATAAAATTTTATAGGCAAACAAAATCGAAATAACCGAGCTTTTTTTAATTTTTCGCTCATAATTCGAAAACTATTTATCGCAGAGAAAATTGTTCTCTTTCTAAAATAAAAGGGCATTAAATTTCGCGTCGACTGAGGTTCTCACAGTTAAAATCGATTAAGTCTCTTCGCCAAAACCGATTGTCAATTTAGCCACTTTATCGGAAAAATGAATTACGCTCATGTTCCAAAGCCTGCAATTTACAGAGGGTTACTCCAAATAAAAACTGTTACCTATAATAGTTGTAGAATATAGAATTTTGTGTAAAATGATCTCATTAATTTTAAAATTAGCCCACTCCTGTGGAGGCAAAGTAATTAAAACGTGAACGTATTTAGCGCTTATTGGCCTAAATTTTTGGATTTTCTTTTTCAGTTTCTCGCAAAGAAATCGGCAAATGCAGATTTCAAAGAATCTTTATTTTTACTATAAAAGGCTATACTATTGCAAATAGAAAGATATATTTGAGGTCTTAATCAGTTTAGTAATTCAGTCGTGTTTGGAAAATCAAAAATCTGTATTTTTTACGATTTTATGTCGTATATAAGGTTGTATAGGGTAAACCAAATAGTTATTGGCACCCAAATTAACTTAAAGAAATAGGTAAACAAGTCCTAATTTTATTACAAGATATACATGAGTCTAATGTTTGA
The DNA here is from genome assembly GCA_911387785.2 of Aelia acuminata. Lineage (NCBI taxonomy): Eukaryota > Metazoa > Arthropoda > Insecta > Hemiptera > Pentatomidae > Aelia > Aelia acuminata. Next base: position 54,688,174 of record OU426981.1, read on the forward strand.
AGGGTTCTCTAAGTCATCTATGAAGTAAGACTTTTACAAACCAACCATAGGGAATTAATGTAACTCGCTAAATACGTTCACGTTTTAATTACTTTGTCTCCACTGGAAAGGGCTAATTTTAAAGTTTAGGAGCTCGTTTTACACAGAATTTGATATTTTACAACCATTATAGGTATCATTTTATATTTGGAGTAGCCCTCTTCAAATTGCAGGCTTTGGAACATGAGCGCAATTAATTTTTACGCTGAAGTGGCTAAATTGATAATCGGTTTTGGCGAAAAGACTTAACCGATTTTAACTGTGAGGAACACAGTAGAAGCTAAATTTTATTTTATTTAATGAAAATTTATTTATTCTTTTAAATTTCAAAGAATTGAAATCTGCATTTGCCGATTTATTTGCGAGAAACTGAAAAAGAAAATCCAAAAATTTAGGCCAATAAGCGATAAATACGTTCACGTTTTAATTACTTTGCCGCCACAGGAGTGGGCTAATTTTAAAATTAATTAAATCGTTTTACACAGAATTCTATATTCTACAATTATTATAGGTAACAGTTGGAGTAACCATCTGTAAATTGCAGGCTTTGGAACATGGGCCTAATTCATTTTCCCGATAAAGTGGCTATATTGACAATCGGTTTTGGCGAAAAGACTTAATCGATTTTAATGGTGAGGACCTCAGTCGACGCGAAATTTAATGCCCTTTTATTTTAGAAAGAGAGCAACTTTCTCTGCGATAAATAGTTTTCGAGTTATGAGCGAATAATTGAAAAAAGTTCGAAATTTTCGATTTTGTTTAGCTATAAACTTTGATGGCAACTGATCTGAAGTGGCAGACGTTCACATTTGTTGTCTATAGAATGAGTACTTTCAGGCTATACGATCAAAAACTTTTTTCAATTCAGACACCTTTTTGACCCTCAGCTCCCGTACTATTATAACTATTAATAAAGTAATATAACTATTTCGAAAATCAGAAAAATTCCTAGTGTTTGCTGACGATATTTAATCTATATCCGAACAAATCACTAGAGTTAACGAAATTGAAGATCCAAGGTATAGTAGGATGGGCTTACAGAAGCGGCTTCAAAATATCATCATCGAAGACATGAGACATGCACATCTTTCGCAAAAGAGGATGTATTCAAAATTCTGAATTATCCTTTAGTGGCACAGAAGTAGTATTCACTAATAATATCCGATACTTGAGATTAAGAACAGACAAGAAATTAAACTGGACCGATCACGTCAAATTCTTCGAGAAACATGTACCAAAACTCTGAAACTCTTCAAATTTATTTCTCATTCAAACTGGGGGGGGGGGGGGCAGATAGAAATCCACTAATGAAAATCTATTTGTCAGTTATTAGAAGTAAACTGGACAATCAAGGAGCCATTGTCTATGGATCAGCGAACAAAAGACTATCAAATGGAGAAAACAGTTTATTATAATGCTCTAAGGATATGTATGTACACGATCGTATAGAACATTTCCCGTGAACGCCTTACAAGACATTTTAGTGATTGATCGAAAAAAAACAACTGAAAATTGAAAAAGTATTTAATGAAGTAGTTTATTATAGCGCGTTAGGTTTAGTTATACCCACGCCTCATTTTTTACACAAATCAAAATATTAAGGACATCAGGAGTACCCTAGTACTATAGTTTATAAATCATTGAATTTTTTTCTCTCTAGGAACAGTTTGGATTTCTAGAAATAAAATTGTTAAAGGTTGGCATTTGTTTTGTTAAAATAATGTAAACTTTAAATCCACGTCTTCAAAAGTCACTTAAAAATAAAACTTTTTGGTTGCTTCGTTTATTAATTCAGAATTAAATATTATTTCAGGTGAAATTTGGAAAACTGTTAAAGCACTCAAAGCCTTTGATGGAAGATATTATTGTGATAATTGTGTAAAATCATACAGACATGCTGAAGGTTTGTATACTCATAAAAAGTATGAGTGCGGGAAAGATCCTCAGTTCCACTGCCCTCATTGTAATCATAAAGCAAGATATAAAAGTGGCTTAAAACAGCATATTATTACTAAACATTTTAATCTTCCCTTACAGGTTTTAAATAAAGAAAAAAGTAATTGATTGTTGAAAGCCATCTATAAATAATAGTGTGGTTCCATATTTCTGATGTAAATCCAAAATTGTAAATATGTACATTTTTGATGCTATAAACGTTAGTAAAATTTATATCCTGATTATTTATTTCAGAAGAAGTTTTACATTGTAATTGTGATGTTATGGTTATTGCTACATATAATTTCTACATTTTATTTTTATGTTGTTTTTTTTAATAGAGAATATTTTTTCATTTAATATTAAGTATATTTTTTATTATCAATCAATATGTTGTTTTTATTTTTTTAATATTTAGAAGGATAATTTCGGCATTTTACTCTTCATATTTAAAATAAATTTCACTCAGATTTTATATTTTTTAAGTTACTGGTGTTAAGTGGTGCCTATTTTAATAAATTATAATTTTCTTTAGTAAATAATTTAATTTAATTTGTTTATAAGTATCATTTGAAGCGTTAGTTTAGTAGTTGATATTTAATATTTCAGTTAATCATTTAATTTTTTAAATCCTTGGACTTTATGTTTACAGATCATAAAAGACTCGTGAAATAAAATAAAATGTTAACAATTATTTTTTATTTATTTTTTTAAATAAATATTATATCCACTGATGACATAAATACTATGATTAAATGCTTTAGTTTTTGTGCTCTCATCTTTTTCTGCAATTCTAATCAGACTAATTTTGAGATTTATTATTTTAGACATATGGAAAGTTGTGAAGACTTTAAAGGGTTCTGATGGACGATATCATTGTGATGCTTGCTCACGGTCTTATATACGTGCTGTGGGGCTCTATAGTCATAAAAAATATGAGTGTGGAAAGGATAGACAATTTCAATGCCCTCATTGTGTTTACAAAGCAAGATTAAAAGGTGACCTGAAGAAGCATATCATTGCTAAACATGTTGGGCCTCTTTTACTTTAAGCCTCATCCCTAACAAGTCTGAAAATAAAGTTTTGTTTCCTTCATTTGAACGAAACAACTCTTATACATTTATACTATTTATTATTTTTAATTTAAAACATTTTAAATGTTCATTAAATTTGATTGATGAATATTGTATAGTTATTCTTAGTTGTATTAACAGATAATCAATTGATAAGAATATTTATTTTTTAGGTTTAAAAATTTGTGAGACCAGGTAATTAAAATAACTACAAAACATTATTTTTCGTTCTGAACATCCATTTCTTTCTCCTCAATTTCTGATATTTAAGATTAAAAATTTCAAAATACTATATTTAAACATGCAGTGTGGTTAATGGTTTGATGTACTTGTTGCAGGCATGTGCATTAATAAATACTGCTGAAATTCTTTTATAAAATATGTTTTATGATTTGATAATATCTTATATGATTTTTCCTCTATTCTACTCCGCTATATTTCCATCTTCCATCACTCTTATTTAGAAATGTTAGTTTAACATCCCCCTATGCTTCTAAAGCTGATTGGAAATTGCTATAGTGGAAGTTTTTGCCTATTCATTTATGATCAGGGTAGTATCAGAGATCTTCAACGAGTACCCGCCACCGCGGAGGATCGGGATCTCCATTTTAAGTCCTATCCAACAATTTTACTCGTCTTAAAAAAAAAACCTGGCCATCTGGCGGCGTGTGAATACCGCTAATTCAGTGTTTTTTGAGTTAAGTTTATTATATATTTATGAAACTCTTGTATGAAATTTTGTTAATGAACTCTGATTATAATTTTATTTTCCAGACTATCTCTATTTAATCTAAGTCAAAAAAAAAGATCGATGTTACTTTAGCATAAGTTATATGTTATCTTTATTTTTTACCTTTCTTTTGAATAGGGATTTAGGTCAGTTTTATCAGAAAAATTATCTGTTTGATTTTCCTATTAAATGCTGCCCTTAATAAAACATTTTTGCCCTTAATAATTAATGTTCGTTTTACTTTTTATTACTCCACATCTATCATATCCTTGATCTACAGTCCATAAAATTATTTAAATTTTATAAATCTATCTATAAATATGTGCTAAAATAATGCATAATTTTAATTACTGAAAGATCTTTGTTCTGAGATGATTTTGTAGGAAAAATAATTTAGAGAACCAAATTAGAGGTAAATATTTCTTTTTATTTAATCTTCACAAATCATTTTGCTTTACTTTTAGTATTCGGAGGAGATCTTTAACTCCAGATCTACATATGAATGAATACACGTCCCCCAACGACTTAAGGAAGGAAACGCCTCCGTGTTTTAATGTAGGGTGCGAATATTCAGCCGAAATTCCTCTACAGGTATTCTATGTACTGACTCATTTGTCCATTCAAATTTGTTATTCTTCGGTCCAATTTTTGTATTTTTTGTGAAACTTGGGTCTTTTTCAGAGGTCGATGAAATGATTTTCTTCTGTTAACATAAGCTTTAAGGCCAAATGAGAGGGGGTTTTCTCGTTAAGCGAGGATGACACTTGTGTCACGGTAGCATCGGCTATTTCCTGACCAAGTTCTTTTCTAGCTTTTTTTTTAGTTGGACCAGCATTCTAATTTTAAATGATGCGCGTCAGAAAGACGTCCTGAACCTTTAATTTTAATTTTGGCTTGGTATTTTTTAATTTTTTATAAGATAATAGGTTCCGGAAATAAAACCATTAATTTCTTTTTTAATTTCGCTGTTTGTAAACTCTTTTTTCCCTGCTGAAAATCATCATCAACGTTGCCGTCGCACTTTGAGAATTTAGTTAGTTAACAATTCCTATGAGAGTTAGCTGCGACCACCTGCGACCTTAGTATTTGTAACAATTTTAGTAAAAAAAAAAAAATAACACTTTACTGATATTGCAATATTAAAGAAATAAACGAGACAGAATACCTAACTGATAATTGGGTCAATATTTATATTCTATTCATCTGGCGCGACAACTCGATGCCGAGTCTTGGCCTCCTGTACTAGCCTCCACCAGTTGTTCCTATCCTGTGCTGCCGCAATCCAACATAGACCTGGCATCACCAGCCACACAGTCACTCCACCGCAGCCGAGGACTTCCTCTACGCCTTGTTCCGTGTATTACCTCAGAAATCATTTTCTTCGGAATGTCACTCTCAGCCATTCGAGCAACGTGCCCAGCCCATCTCAATCTATTGAGTTTCATGAATTGAACCACATCTGGTTCCTTAAATAAATATCTGAGCTCCTGGTTTGTCCGGCGTCTCCATACCTGTTCAACTTTAACGGCTCCATAGATTTTACGAAGAATCTTCCACTCAAAGACCCTTAGATTCTGCTCCTCAGTCTTGGATATAGTCCATGTTTCTGAGCCATAAAGGAGTATCGCCCGGATGATTGTTTTATATTATAATATCTTGGTTTCTCTTTGTTTCTCCTAAAATGTTGGCCGAGGCCATAATAACAACGATTGGCACATAGGACTCTTCGCTTAATTTCCGAATCCACAGCATTATCTTGAGTTATGAGGGATCTGAGGTAAATGAATTCAGACACTTTCTCAATCCTGAATTCTTCGATGGTAATGGTTTCGCCAGGTCTGGGGTTTTCCTCAGTGACCAGATATTTGGTTTTTGCGGCGTTGACTTTAAGGCCCATTTTTCTTGCTGCGTCCGCTAGTCTCAAGAATCCATCAGGGACTGCCTGGAAAGAGCGTCCAGCAATGTCGATATCATCGGCATAAGCAAGAAGCTGCACTGTCCGGCTGAATACAGTTCCGCCTACTTGAATGCCAGAATCTCTAATGGACTGCTCTAAAGCTAAATTAAAGAAGAGACATGCCAGCGAATCCCCCTGCCTTAATCTTTTTCCAGAAGTGAATTCTGCAGATCTTGCTCCAGCAACCTGCACAGTGCATCTCAATTCTCTCATGGTGAGTCTTACCATTCTGATAAGCTTTTCAGGGATTCCAAGTTCCATCATCGCCTCATGCAACTGTTCCCTGTGAACACTGTCATATGCTTCCTTAATTTATATTCTAACAAACGTAAATTATTTCTAATGCTGGTATAGAATTTAGTTCCAGTACCAATTCCAAAAAAAAAAAAAATTAGATAGCACTGAAAATTAACTAAAAAAAATCAGAATTCATTCAATTCAAATTCAGAACTCTTAAATTCATTGTAATATGTGGGGATTGTTTTCATATTTACTGGCTTCGATTTAAAATATTAAAAAATGCAAACTATAAATATGAGGACAAGGCCACAATGGAGTCCACAAAGCAAAGAATCCAAAAACAGTTGTATTGATGTTTAAGGGCTGATAATGTTTAAAGACTGTGAGAATGTTTAAAGGCTATTTTATTTAAAAACCGTATGTTCTAATTATGTAGGTTAATTGTTTTAAAGTTAGAGGGTTAGATTTTAATTTTTGTAAACATTGTATAAAGGACTATAAAAACCGATTTTGTAGATACGTACCTACATACATTTCAATTGTTACTTGTATTATCTAAAATTTCTATTATGTTAAATTTGTAATTATTTTGTTAATAAAGTTTTATGTTTGTAGCAATCCAAAAGAAGTTTATAGTCTTTTAAAATTGAAGATAACCAGATTATAAATCGGTTTTTTGTTAAAATGAGTCAAGTTAAATTCCATATAATAAAGGAAAATGATAATGGAAATCTGGTTAACAAAGTTAAAAGCATCAGGCTGATGACCAGAGAGTCTACTTATGCATTTCCAACCGAGGTGCAAAACGAAAAATACCACCATTAGTTATTTCAAGTAAGTACAATTAAAAATGCTTGCAAACATTTGAATCAAGCTGGTCAATACAGAAATGTGTTGGTGACACTGCCACCAGAAATTTTCGCCTTGTACTTTGACACCGATTACAATCCAGTATTTAAAGATTATTTTTTAGAAGAACAATGTACCCAACAATCAACATTTGAACAAGACACTAGTCGAACAGATTTACTTGAATTAGTTGAAAGTTTAACATTAAAACTTGCAAAGAAGGAAATGAATTTATCAACAATTTCAACAATGTTTCTTATTGACAAATTTCAGGGAAGGAATCAAAATGCATCTGATTGGTTGTGGAGGTATGAGAAAGAATGCGAACGGCATAATGTAAATACAGATGATAAAAAAAATGGAGCTTCTCCGCACATTTTTAGAGGAAAATGCTATTGAGTGGTACAATGCTACGCTAATAAAGTTGACCATAGAAGGTAACTGGATTGATTGGCGTGGTTCATTTCTAACGACATACGCTGATAAAAGTTGGCAGACTATTAAGTATGCGTATAATTTTAAGTTCTTGAACGGATCCCTAATGGACTACGCATTAAAGAAGGAGAGGCTACTTTTAGAAGTAGAAGAAGACATGACTACTCGACTTTTTTTTTAGAATAATAAATTATTTTATTGAAAGAAATAATACAATCTGCCACACTCTAGGGCATTTGGTATTAGTGATATAAGAATACATTCATACAAAATAACTAAAGAATAACCAAATATGGAAATACAAAAGGAGAAAATAAAAAATAAATAATACTTAAAAAAGAAAACGAAAATACAAAAGAAAACACATTCACACTTATGTACAATATTTACATTCAGCCAAGGGATCTACGAGTAGAGCCCAAGGCAGGCAAGGTGGGAGGCAAGGCAGGTCTCTATGAGATCCCAGCGCTTCTCGCCCTGCCACATCACCGGTATTGAGAGCCGGTGGAGACAGGGCGGAGCACCTGCGCTACATTCACTCAGGGCTTGAGTGGAGAAGCTGGCCATTGCCAGGACTCCATACTCGGTCTAGAATCAATCATATAGTTGTCGGACTGCCGATCCATATTCAAGACCGCCTAGATAAAGATAAAGAAGAACAGAAAAACTGATGAACCAGCTACGACGGTACGATTCTATCGAATCTAATTCTACAAAGGAAAATAACAGTCAAAAACCTCCAAATAGTAAACATGAACACAGTTCGACAAAGTCTTATAAAAAACAATATGAAAAGAAGCGTTGTATGATTTGTGAATCTCTAGGAAAACTAGGTCGCTTTCATCCTGTTGAATCTTGTAGGAACAAAGCAACATGGCGTTTAGAGCATAGGAATGTAAATTCAGCTGAATTGGATAATACTGAACAAAAAAACTAGAAGTGACGCCACTAATTCGTTTAAAGCTTATTCTTAACAAAAATAAAATAATTACTGGAATATATGACACAGGTTCCAACATAACATTGATTAATTCAAAACTTATAGAAAATGTTAAAAGTAACCTTATCAAAAATAGACAAATATCCAAAACGATTAGTGGTGTAGAAATAAGTAATAATAAGATTAAGCTAACTTTAAAAATTCACAATATTGAAAAATAAATAGAAGCTTATGTAGTTAAAAACAACAATTTTTCATACGATCTTCTACTTGGATTGGATGCAATAAAGAAATTTCGTCTCCACCAAGACGATCAATTAAATATTTTTCAAAGTCAGGATTATGACTAAATAGAGATACTCCAAAGAAACATTGGGAAACAGATCACTGAAGAAGAAAATAGAAGATTTCTAAAATTAAATGAAAATATGAACATTGATAATATATCTAAACATTTAGATAATGATAAAAAACACGATTTACTAAAAGTAATAACGAGGTATTCATCAATTATTGCCTCAAACAAGTACGATGTAGGTCGCTTTAGTGGCCACGACGAAGCCCATATAAAACTAACCGAGAATAAATCATACATCTCAAAAAAACCTTATAGATGTTCAATTAAGGATAAAAAAAAAAGAAGAACAGATCAAAGAATTATTAAAAGCTAATCTAATCGAAGAATCAAACTCTCCTTTTGCAGTGCAGGTAACTCTGGCATATAAAAAAGAGGAAGGTCGCAGAACTCTCCTATGCATTGATTTTAGAGAGCTTAACAAGTTGGTGGTACCAGAATCTCAACTTTTTCCGCGAATCGAAGATATTGTAGTAAAAACACGAAACTGCAAATGGTTTTCTGTTCTAGATATCAATTCTGCATTCTAGACAATACCTATAAGAGATAAAGACAGGTACAAAACTGCCTTTTTAACACAAAATGGGCATTTTCAATGGACATGTTTACCATTTGGTCTCACATCGCCAGCGATTTTTCAGAGAACATTGTCTAATCTAATTCGGAGTAATGACTTACATGACTTTTGTGCGAATTATATAGATGATATCTTAATATTCTCAAAAACATTTGAAGACCATCTAAAACATCTAGAAAAATTGATGAATGTTATTCAACAATCTGGTTTCAAATTGAAACTTTTAAAATGTAATTTTGCACAAAACTCAGTTAAATATTTAGGTCACATATTGCAGAACAACACAGTCAAACCTCATCATGATAATTTAAAGTTAACCCTAGAACCACTAAGGAGGGGGCTTGCCAAGCCCATTTTTTGTATTTTCCTCTCTATGTCAATTAATTTAAGTTATGAATATTCCATAAATTCAGTAGCTGTCTGAAAAATATCCTAATTCACATTTATGCAAATAATTCTGCCATTATGCAACTATTTAACCGAAAAATAAAAGTAATATGAGACAAAACAGCCCCTGGGCTCGCGGGACCCCCTCCTTAGTGGTCCACGCTACCTAGGTTTGTTTTGTACCTATGGCTTGGTTTATTTATTTCTTGTGCACTTTGTGAAACAATGGATGAAATTATTCTTATAGAAAGTGATGGCACTCGTAAAACTGTTACGGCAGAGTTTATTCAGGGACTTATTGATTGTTATTCTGAAGTGGAAGCGTCTAAGCGGAATGTCTAGCCATCAAAGAGGCACTACGTTATTGGCAGCATTGGCTACTTGGGCATAAATTCGTGGTTATATCAGACCATAAGCCATTAGAAAACTTTAAAATAAAATCAAGGACTGACGAAGAATTGAGCGATTTAGTTTATTACCTGTCACAGTATGATTTTGTAATCAAATATTCGCCGGGAAAGGATAACTTAGAAGCAGATGCCCTATCCAGAAACCCTGTTTTGGAAGATTTTGAAAATAAAGATGATGTTCTCCTGTTGGTGAATTTAGTGTCAATGGAAAATATACTTCATGACCAAAATATAAATAAAGAAGAACTCGATAACGAAATGAATGCATTTAAAAAGGGTAAACTTGTTTATATTAAAGTACGAAATAGAGAAAGAATTTTTATTTCAAAAGAGTTTGGCATGAAACTCATAAGGAAAATACATGCCTTTAAAGGTCACATTGGTGTTGGACATATAGCAGCTAAAATTCGACCTCTTTATTATTTTAGAAGAATGGATGCACTTATAAGAGAATTCTGCAATCAATGTGAAACTTGTAAGAAGAATAAATCGCGCAGAAGTAGGGAAATTGGGCTTTCGTCTCAACTAGGACCAGCAAAAGAACCCTTCGAAATAATGTCGCTTCACACAATTGGAGGATTCGCAGGAAGCCGTTCACCGAAGCGATATTTGCACTTGTTGGCTGACCATTTCACCAGATACGCTTTTGTTTACCCATCTTCCAGCCAAAAGGCTAAGGATCTAATCAAAATTTTGGAACCTATCATAAGGAAAAATAAAATTAAAATTCTTCTAGCCGATCAGTATCCCAGCACTAATTCTTACGAATTTAAGAAGTTTTTGAAACAGCACAATATAAAGTTGGTCTTCACATCTGTAGATTGCCCATTTTCATACGGATTGAATGAACGTTAGTTAATAGAATTCGTTGCAAAATAAACGAACAAAAGAACAGACCCTGGTCACAAGTAACAATAGAATGTACCGATGAATATAACAGCACCACCCACAGCATTACAAAATTTTCACTGCTTTATCTTATGTACGGAGCAGAATCATCAATTTTGCCACATGAGTTACGAAGCAATAGAAACCTCGAAGATGATCGAAAAACAGCATTCACGAATTCACAAAAATACCACAACATAAACAAAACAAGAATTGACAGAAACAAGAAAAATCTTACTTTTGAAAAAAACGATTTGGTGTACATAGAAACCGGAATAAGGTAATTAGACGAATTTCCAATACAATTTATGAGGTGGACTCCGAACGAAGGCGTTCAGAAGCAAATCTCTACCATAGTAGTAAACTGCTACCTTACGAGAAGCCAATTTCCAATGTTAATTTTTCCAATTAACCTTCTGCGGGAGGGAGATGTAATGATGTTTAAAGGCTATTTTATTTAAAAACCTATGGTCTAATTATGTAGATTAATTGTTTTAAAGTTAGAGGATTAGATTTTAATTTTTGTAAACATTGTATAAAGGACTATAAAAACCGATTTTGTAGGTACGTATGTATCCATTTCAATTGTTAATTGTATTATCTAAAATTTCTATCATGTTAAATTTGTAATTATTTTGTTAATAAAGTTTTATGTTTGTAGCAATCCAAAAGAAGTTTATAGTCTTTTAAAATTGAAGATAACCAGATTATACAGTTTAAACAGAAACTGGGAATTATTGTGGACATACCGGTTCAAGGCAATGGTACATCTAATGATGGAAATACAGCACGTACTCTTTTTAGGAATTCGGAATCCGTTGCAGCCATAAAAGGTGTCGATCGAAACCTTGTTTATTGGTTTTATATAATTCTTGAGACCTTGGCTAGTGGAGAATTCGTCGATTCTTCAAAATACGATCTATATGCTATAGAAACGGCTCATGCTTACGTTTGTCTGTATGGGCTTTCTGCTGTTCACAAAGTGCTTAGAAGAAGCAGTTTTGGCTTCAACAGCAATACCTATTGGATAGTTGTCAGAGAAAGTACAATAATGCAGGAACAAGGACAAGCGTTTTCGTCGAAGTCATACTCGGAAATGTAACCGAACACTAACGAATGAAGACCTAATACATAATTTATTAATTTCCTCTTATCCTTTAATTTAATTTTAAGAGCAAAGTGGAACAGGCAGTGCCAAGACCTAGAAGAGGACGTGAGAAATCTTCTGTCCGTTCCAGTTAACGTGGAAAACACTAACTTCGATACAGAGATAGATGAAAGTGAAATGGTTGTTAGTGAAACAGAAGAATAAAGAAAAAAGTATTACAACATTGGGTTTTTTGTTTACATTAAATTTTTATATTATAAATTTCACATTATTTTTTTTAAGCGCATCTCCCAACCGTTTCGAAACATTACGCAATTTCGGAATGTTGCATTCAGCCAAATGCTGGTGACGTATATCGTACGTTAGGTTTTTTCAGTGATCGGTAACATGACGTGGTAAGGCTTGAGTCGACCTCTTAGTTTAGAAAAAAATCATCAATTCGTTTCCCGAGTTTGACTTTTGGAAAATCTGGAATCTCGCAGCATCCAAGCGCTTACAAATTTTTATTGAGTATATTTGTGGAGTGAACTATTGCAAAATATCGATTGTATTTTCGTTCTCCAAATCCGTTATATCCTGTAGAGATGTTAAACATTCAACAATCGCTCCTTAAGGATTTTAGATATACGGTCCCAACCACCGCGGTGAACAGAGAGGGCAGCCCTTGGAAGACTGTTGATTTGAAAAGTTTAGTGTGTACTACCTAGTTATGGATATTGATATCATCGATGGTTTCTATCTCTTGCATACCATCGGTACATCCTTGCAACAAAGTAAGGAAACAATAGTTTTCTTCATGAGGTAGTAGCTGAAATCCATAAACCTAGAACTTTAATTTTAATGATATTTAATTAAATCTCATTAAAATAGTTCTAATATTAATTTAATAATAATTAGGTTTTCCTTACTTTAAAACTTACATTTCTAAATGTTTTAATGTAGTATGCACACATATGTTGTAAGGACGTGATATACTTAGATCAAATATTCACTTTTTCGAATAAAAGGACGCTACAAACGTTAATTTTTTCCCAGTTCTGCGTACAATAAATCTTTATAAAAATTAAACAAACAGTTAAAAATGTTAAGATATTATAATGTATGAATTCACCTTAACTACTGAAATAATTCAATAACCATTAAAGAAATACTTAGACCTACCGCTGCTTGTTGCAGTCCGAGTATTTAATGAAGAAACCAGAATTAAATGGGAGAATGAACCACATAGCATAAATAAATGTATATTATTATTTAGTGTTAGTACCTTAAAAGGGTTGATATGACAATAAAACATGACAGTTAAGAATTAACACGAAGAAATATTAATATATTTAAATATACTTTGTTTTATGGTAAAAAAAAAATAAGTTTATGATATTTATGATAAAAAAACTACTAATCATCAAAAATATTTTTTTTTTTAATCACAATTTTAACTTTTTGATGTGATTGATTTCTTAATATATTTATTTGTATTTTAATATTATTTCAGGAGCGAATTTTCAGCGTTTTGTTTGTTCAAGCTGTAGTCGCTGCTATAAATATAAAGAAAGTTTGACACAACATCAAAAAAATGAATGCGGAAAAGAACCTCAATTCCAATGTCCTCATTGTCCACATAAATGTAAAGTCAAATCAAACATGAAGAAACACATTGCACTTAGACATGCTCAGCAACTATTAAAAAAATATTTATAATAACCATGAATACTTCAGTATAATTCAGGCTTATTAATAGAAATAGATAAATAAAAATGTGATTAATTAATTTTTTTTTTTCGGTTTTTCTAATATAGTTATTCCTTCCTCTTCTGGCCAATGGAGATGTTAACAAATTAATTATATAAGTTGTCCTAATTTAATACTGTCCTTATGTAATACTGAAACAGTATGGAAATGTTAATTTTCTGAATACCATTCAGCTCCATAAAGTTTCAAATGCTTAACTTTTCTGAGTCTTTTCTACATTACATTGCTGCTATATATCCTCTTTGTAGTAAGAATGCATTGCCGTTGCATAATTAGTTTTTTGTCAAATAAAATATTTTTCATACTTGTAAACCTTTAAAAGGTGAAATATTGCTTTCCTCATTATAATTGGCACATTGCATTCAGAAAGAAATTTTATTTTTGTTACTATACATGTGAGCATGGAATAAGTCCCATTGTTGGTATATGATTCTCGTTAATTGTAGATAAGTTCTGATTGTCATATTTAAAAAAAAATACACTTATTACCTATTTTGGAGTGTTTTAACTTTTAAAGTTAACGGTAGTGAAAGTACTAATCTACTACCATGGATGGCTGAAGAATCCAGCATCCTTTATTTTGTCTTGTTCGTAATTACTATGATATAAATTTATAATTCAGTTAAATAATTTAGATTCAGTAATTCATAGTCATTTCTATGATGTTTGAAATTCAGTAGGTTGAGTATTATCGATTAAACTCAGGAGATCCTCATACGTATATTTCCGTTAAAAACCGGAGAAGTCAAAATTTACAGTGATCGCAATACTTTCCCTTACTATATTTGAAATATATGAATAATGATGAAAGAAACCTGGGTGTGAGGTGTCGCTTTTCTCTCGGCAGCGATTGATACGCCCTATCAGGGAGCCTGACAGCATTTCGTATGGTTCAACGCCCCCCCCCCCCTCTGTCTCAAGGAACAATAATGAGGGAAATAAAGACGTGAGGGAAACTAAAATAGAAAAATTACTTACAAATGAAATATCTTGTAACAGGAAAGTATTGCGATCTTGAAAAATTTCGACTCAACGGAAATAAACGTTTATGGGTCTCCCAAGTCACGCGAAATGGTATGTGTGTGTGTATGTGCGTGCGCGCGCGCACGCGCGTGCTTGCCTGCGTGTGTGAGTGAACAGACCGGCTCAAAAACTACCAACTGTAAATTGGGTATTTGGTATATGAATATGCCTGCGATGTGACAGCAAACATTTCAAAAAATTATTATTTTCTGTTTTCTCAAAACGGCTCTAACGATTTTGATAAAACTCGTCATGTTTAATAAGGATCAAGTATTATTTCTTTGATGGGCGGTAATAAGGGCTTAAGTCGAAATTTTGAATTTTTCAATACAGCAACAGCAAAGTTCAAAACATTATGTAAACTCTAATTATTAATATTATTTGTAATTGTCATTTTCATAAAAAAATATAGCTTGACTTGAAACCTTAATACCAACCGGTAGCTCTGATTTCGTGCTATAATATTACGACATTACCTCCAAATGCTCAAATAGTGATTTGATCCCTTATGACCGCACATCAAAGATTTAATATCAGGTAAATTTTATCTTACCTGATATAAGTTATCTTATATAAGTTAATGGGCAAGGGGACTTTTTTTCCTATGAAGCACCTTTGTTTTTGTTTATATGCAGACATTAACTGCATCTCGTTATGATAAAAATAGGAAAAGGCTAAGTGTGAAAAAAATGAGTTAACATATAAAGGAGAAAAAAAGGAAAAATTATCCGACAACTCATAAAATACGTTGATCCCACGCATTCTAAGTACGCCTTCAATGACAGACCATTGTTTTTTTATAAATAAAGACGTTCTGTTAATGGGAAAGAGGTTTCAACGTGTTTCTAAACATATGTATTTAATCGAAATTATTTTTTTCCAGGGCAACTTAACGAAGTTTTCAACAGTTAAATAGAGAAATATAAAATCAGGCGCAATGGCGTACTATGCTTGCGGTGCTGAATTATCGCAAGTAAAAACTTTTATTATACAATAAAAAAAATCATTGTATTTTAGATCCCAAATACAAACCAAAATAAGTAATTGAATGTGGAAAAATTTGTGAAAATTTGAATGTGGAAAATTTGAGGAATGGCGTGTACATATTTATCGAAACACGTTAATTTCTAATCTAAGTAAGTTGGTAAATGAAATTTTTGAATTGTGCACATCGCACCAGAATTTTTTACCTCAAAGCACCCCATATAATTTAACTGAAATGAACTATCTTCTATACTCTGTGCTGTACCTAATCCAAGCCCCCTATCATGACATTTTTACTTTTATATTACATACATAATTTTGGTTTCTTAGGCAGTATAACTTTTGAGTATCAATTAAATGAAAACCTATCAAGTTTGGGGAGCACTTTTTACAAAAGTAACTAAACTTTTGGCTAGGGGATCCGTTTACCGCGCCCCCAATTTAAAAACCTCTGCCATAGTGCATTGATTTTCTAATTTTAATTTTTCGTTAGATAATAGAAATAGAAAAATAAAAAGAGATCACAGTAATAATGGGGTGTATATATAAAAAAAAAAAAAAATGGCCGTTTTTTAACCAAATATTTGTATTATTATTTCTTTGATAAAAAATACAATTAATACTCAAAGTGTGGTCAATTGCTAGTTTCAGTCAGAAGCCATCTGCTAGCAAATTGATCAATGCTACGCTGATACCATTCCTTGGGATGGCTGTCCCTTTTTCAATTTTTCCCCTTGAAGAAAATAGGCCATGAATCGAAACAAGTAGTAATCTGATGGTGCGAGGTCTGGACTATATCGTGGATGAGGCAGGAGTTCAAACCCATGAAGTTCTGTAAACTTTTCTTTGGTTTGACGGGAAGTGTGTGGACGAGCATCATCTTGTTGGAATAAAACTCCTTTTCGGTTGATCAGAGCAGGATAACGCTCTGACAACTTCGCGTACTATCTTTCCAGTTGTTCGCAGTAGAGTTTAGAATTCATAGAACATCCATCAGGAACCAATTCGTGATGAATAACACCTTAAAAATTCCAAAAAACGCAAAGCATGGTTTTTATTTTATTATTTTATTTTATTTTCAAACTGCCCTCTTGCAGCAACCGGTAAAGGCGTTTGACCGCGATCTAGCCATTGCTTATGGGTATTCGGATTTCGCCTGTAAACCCAATTTTCATCACAGGTAACAATCTTTCAATAAAATCTCATATCACTATGGTTTTTCAATAAATTTTCATAAATTGCTGGCCTCTTAGCTAATTGTTGAGGAGTAAGTTCGTGGGGGGGCCAGTCTAGTCTTTTTTACCTTTCACATGGAGAGAAGATGGCGACTAATAATATCTTTCGACATACCACACTCCTTGGCAAGTTCGCGAGTAATTGTGGACGGATTTGACTCAACAGCTTCCTTGAGAACCTCATCAATATCCCTTAATGGTTGCTCGAAGCCTTTCTTCCTTTCCAACGTCTTATCTCTACTTCTAAATTTTTCAAACCAACGCCGGGCAGTGCGCTAGTTAAGAACACTTTCCCCTTCATATTTAATAATTTCACGAGTTGCTTCAGCGGCTGTGAAATATTTTTCCAGTAATGTCTTAAAAATACGAGAATTTCGTCGGACACTGCCATGTTTTTCTTCTTTGAAATAAATAACAAAACTGAGACTTTTTTTGAAGAAGTCCAGTATTAGTAAACAAGCTTAGAGAATGCTCTAAAGGGATATATTATTATTAAGTATTGTGCACGGGATGCATTAGTGATTATTTATTGTTATTGTTGTTATAAGTATTGTTAGTTTAGTATTAATAAGGAATGTATTAATGATTAAGTATTGGTGAATAATAAGTAGCGTTAAAATATTTACAGACTTTTGAACTCTGGAATTCAATGTTATGATATTCTGGATAAAACGGCCAATTTTTTTTTTTTTTTTTTTATAAAACCTACTAAGGTGCGTTTACACGCTCAAACCAATAGCACAAACTGGCTTGCGCAAGCCAGTTTGTGTAAATGGTTTAAATGAAATATTTCCGTTTATTTTCTTCTTTCGTACACCCCTGGAGTAACCCGGGGGGGGGGGGGTTACAAGGGTACGGGGGGCCCCTGTATGCCACACATGGCCAGGAAGGGGTACCGAACAAAAAAAAAAATATAGGTAAGTGGAAGTAAAAATGAAAACTGTCAGGTAATAAACCATATTTGTCGCTTTGGCGCATGATAAAGAGTAATTAGACTTCATGTAAAACTATTAAACTTCATGTCGAATGTCCAAAACCCTAGTGTTTGATGATTTCACCGCTAATAAGACTGAACACTGAAAAAGATTTGGCCAATTAGATAAGATGAATTATGATGCTGAAGGAAATGTTAAATGATTTGTAAGTCGAGAACCTTTGAAGACTATCTAACGGTCATTGTTTGCGGCACAATATTCGATAGAATTAGTCTTGAAAAAATTAAGCCTTTTGAAATAATTTAGAGTTTTGGGAATGTATTTAATCAACTGTAACGCCACTTCTACGTCAAACTAGTGAAAATTGGTACTTTTCAAGAAAGAAAAACCAAGTTTAATATTTAAACAAAATCAGCCGGCCTATTTCCAAATATGCTATGCCGTAGCAAAGTACCGAGTTTGAAAAACAAAACAGTTTATCACATTTCGAAGGTTGGTGTAGTAGCGACGAACCTTGCGAAATCATAAAATCTCTTCACTGGATATATAAGAAAATCACAAAAAACCAAACCTCCAGACTAGTGACATTATTATGAATTATTACTTTCACTTACCTATATATGAAATATATAGTAAGTGGAAGTATTGCGATCGTGAAAAATTTCGACTTCCGGTTTTCAACGGAAATACATGTTTTGGGACCCCCTGAGTCGAAATAACCAAGTCCCGCGAAATGGTCTGTGTGTGTGTGTGTGTGTGTGTCTGTGTGTGTGTGTGTGTGTGTGTGTGAACAGACTAGCTCAAAAACTACAAAGCGTGGGAACCTGAAATTAGGTATTTAGTGTAGGTATATGCCCGCGATGTGACAGCAAAAATTTCATCAAAATTGCTCAAAGGGAGGGGGTACTTTATTTAATAACTTTTTATGTTTTTTTCGATTTTCTCAAAAACGGCTCTAACGATTTTGATTAAACTGAGTATTTGATCTATTTATATGCCCGAGATATGACTGTAAAAATTTCATCAAAATTGATTAACCGGAGGGGGGACTTTACTTAATAAATTTTGTATCATTTTCATGTGTTTTTTTTATTTACTCAAAAACGGTTTTAACGATTTTGATCAAACTTGGTATTTGATGTATTTATATGCCAAAGATGTGATAACCAACATTTCATCACAATTGATCAACCGGAGGGGGGCCTTTGCTTAATAAATTTTGTATCATTTTCACGTGTTTTTTTATTTACTCAAAAACGGTTTTAACGATTTTGATCAAACTTGGTATTTGATGTATTTATATGACCGAGATATGACTGTAAAAATTTCATGAAAATTGATCTACGGGAGGGGGAACTTTACTTAATAAATTTTGTATCATTTTCACGGGTTTTTATTATTTACTCAAAAACGGCTTTAACGATTAACAAAAATAAGATATGAATGTAGAAAAATGTGTGACTTTGGGAAATGATATTTAGCAAAACACGTCAATTTCTAATCTAAGTAAGTTTGTAAGTGAAAGTTGTGTGTTGCGCGCACGCACCAGATTTTTTTATTTTATTATCGCGATGAATTATTGACATAACTACAACTGGGAATAACTTTTTTATAATTAACTGTTATTTATAATTTATAAGTAAATTAATGAATGTTAACATACTCTCTTTAGATCGATAAAAATATTAAAATAAATATCCTTCGGTTAAGCTTAATATACATGTTTAATACATATAAATAAAATATGCTAACAAACACCAATATATTTATTTATCGCAATAGATGCAGTAAAAATATAATTGCTGCGTGCAGAATATACCTTCCACAAACATGGGAAGGACTTATATACTTCAATAAATTGTTTTTCATTCACCATTTTGATGAAGGGAACAAGTGATAGTCGGTCGAAGTAATAGGTGTTAACGGGTTTCATTCAATGCGCATGCCTGAAATTGGAACTATGGCTTGAGCATCGTTTAAACATCTTTTACACGCTCAAGTCAATGCACCAACCTCAAACCAATTTTCTGTCCGGACAGATTTAGCACAAGCCAAATTTTTTGGCTTGCACAAACTTCAAACCAGCGTTCACACGCACCAATTTATTTGCACAAACTGGCTTGCGCAAGCCAGTTAGAGCGAATGGTTTGAGCGTGTAAACGCACCTTCAGAAATCTATTATGGAACTAATAATTCTAAACTAAAATATATAATTTAAAGATTATCTTATACCACATTTTTTCATAAATGCTTTAAATAATTTGAGCATCACGTATTTACTGTCTAAAGTAAAAAAATAATTTTTTTTGTTGAATAAAAGTTTTTATTTTATTTTGTATATAATATATACAATATTAATATATATAAAAAAAAGAAGAAAAAAAATTAAAATTAAGCGGAATCCCGGTTCTAAGGGTAGAAGCTAACAATCGGTGAAGGAAATTGGATGAGGCCAAAAATAGGGGTTAGGTGCTGGCATATTAATAAAAATCGGTGTAACCGCTCTGACTCACCCCCTAACCCTATTTTCGGGCTTCAGGTATCATACCTAGAAAGCATACAAATTGAACGAGAACGGACTATTTTAGCCGTCTAAAAATTACTAATTAAATCTAAAGAGTAAAAAGGACTAATTGAAACTTAATATAAAAAAAAAAATAGGGGGTAGGTGCAAATGATTGAAATTTTGGGAATGGTTGATTTATTCGCCATGTTTATAAGGTTGTCCTTACACATAAAAAATTTCTCTTCCAAACATTTGTCTTGCTTATAGGTTTTTGTCATATTGTGGTAAATATTTGCGAAATACTTTTTTCGATATTATTCGATATAAATATAAATATTTTCGAAATTACGTTTTACCAGAAAATATTTTAAATGAATAACACACACATTTCTCTCCCAAAAATTTGCTAATAATTTTTTGTCACATTGTGTTCGCTGTCAAATATTTGCATAAAATTCCTATATTTTCGATTCGACTATAAAATATCTGTAATTAAAAACTTATCTCTAAAAGTTAAAATAATAATAATCTTAGATAAAAAAAATCTGGTGCGTGCGCGCAACACACAACTTTCACTTACCAACTTACTTAGATTAGAAATTGACGTGTTTTGCTAAATATCATTTCACAAAGTCACACATTTTTCTACATTCATATCTTATTTTTGTTAATCGTTAAAACCGTTTTTGAGTAAATAAAAAAAACACGTGAAAATGATACAAAATTTATTAAGTAAAGACACCCCTCCGGTTGATCAATTGTGATGGAATTTCGGTTATCACATCTTTGGCATATAAATACATCAAATACCAAGTTTGATAAAAATCATTAAAACCGTTTTTGAGTAAATAAAAAAAACATGTGAAAATGATACAAAATTTATTAAGTAAAGTCCCTCCTCCGGTTGATCAATTTTGATGAAATTTTTATAGTCATATTTCAGGCATATAAATAGATCAAATACTCAGTTTAATCAAAATCGTTAGAGCCGTTTTTGAGAAAATCGAAAAAAACTTAAAAAGTTATTAAATAAAGTACCCCCTCCCTTTGAGCAAATTTGATGAAATTTTTGCTGTCACATCGCGGGCTTATACATACTCTAAATACCCAATTTCAGGGTCGCACGGTTTATAGTTTTTGAGCTAGTCTGTTCACACACACACACACAGACACACAGACACACAGACCATTACGCGGGACTTGGTTATTTTGACTTAGGGGACCCCAAAATGTATTTCCGTTGAAAACTGGAAGTCGAAAATTTTCACGATCGCAATACTTCCACTTACTATATATTTCATATATAGGTAAGTGAAAGTAAAAATTGTATTGGTGAAATAAAAAGATTATAAAAAATCTGGTGCGTGCGCGCAACACACAACTTTCACTTACCAACTTACTTAGATTAGAAATTAATGCGTTTTGTTAATTGCCACTTATCAAATGAACAGAACAGTTTGATTATAACGCATTGGTTTGTGCTTAAAGGCGTACGGCGCATGCGTGAGCTCAAGGTGTTTTATGAGTTGACGGAATATTTTTCTTTTTTTCTCCTGTATATGTTAACTTGATTCTCTTCATATATCATATTTAGCCGTTTCTTATTTTTAAGCGTGATGAGAGACAGTTAATTTCCCAATATAAACTAAAACAAAGGTACTTTATAGAAAAACAAAAAAAGCCCCTTCCCCATTTAAGCCCCCTCAGAACATTTTAATAATGATAAAGCTTACCTGATATTAAATAACAACTAATTTTCATTAAACATAACGAATTTGATAAAAATCGTTAAAGCCGTTTTTGAGATAATCGATCAAAAAGGTAAAAATTGGACAACATTTATTAAGTAAAGTCCCCCCTCCTGTTGATCAATTTTGATGAAATTTTTACAGTCATATCTCGAGCATATAAATACATCAAATACCAAGTTTGATCAAAATCGTTAAAACCGTTATTGAGTAAATAAAAAAAACAAGTGGAAATGATACAAAATTTATTAAGTAAAGTCCCCCCTCAGGTTGATCAATTTTGATGAAATTTTTACAGTCATATCTCGGGCATATCAATAGATCAAATACTCAGTTTAATCAAAATCGTTAGAGCAGTTTTTGAGAAAATCGAAAAAAACTTAAAAAGTTATTAAGTAAAGTACCCCCTCCCTTTGAGCAAATTTGATGAAATTTTTGCTGTCACATCGCGGGCATATACATACTCTAAATACCCAATTTCAGGTTCGCACGGTTAATAGTTTTTGAGCTAGTCTGTTCACACACACACACACACACAGACACACACACACACACACACACACACACACACAGACCATTTCGCGGGACTTGGTTATTTTGACTCAGGGGACCCCAAAACGTGTATTTCCGTTGAAAACCGGAAGTCGAAAATTTTCACGATCGCAATACTTCCACTTACTATATATTTCATATATAGGTAAGTGAAAGTAAAAATGCATGACCGTGTATTCGTTTGCTCAAAACTTGATGAATCTGAAACTTTTAAGATAAAAGCCTGTTTTATTTTTGATCATATGTTTTTCTACCGTTATATCCGTTGATATCCCCAATGCAGAATAATAGACTGTTATGAGGTATACAAAATGTTCCTTCCTGTCCGGTAGGGAGTTTATAATCCCTTCCTTTTCTACAGTAATTTAAAGTAGCCCATTATGTGTATTGGTTTTTTTTTTTTTTTTGTGGGGGGGGGTAAATTTTATCGGAATAAACTTAAATATTTCCATAAAAGTTAATATTACACAGCAAAACGCAGCAGAGTTTAGGTAGTTATTGTTAGTATATAAAAAAAACTGTCGTAAAACTTTGTAAAAACATGTATTAATAAACGTTTAATTGAGAAATTTATAAATAAACCCACCAGAAAAAACGAGGAGTCATCATAGTTTTGAGACTTTAATGCTTGGACAGGGACTGCAGCATATAGTTTGCTCACCACAGGGTGCCAATTATTTATTTATTAATGGCAGCCACAGAGAATGAACCCTGTTCTCTTAAAAGAGAGGCTAGTTGGTATGATAACTTCCTTTTTTCTAAATTAAATTTGAAGCTTATGTTACAGCATGATTTGGAATTTGAACTTTTCTTTTATATTATTATACTTTAATGAGTTGCATTTTTTTGCAGCGTATCATATTTTTCAACGTTTTCTCTTTACTAGTCTTAATTTTGTTCGCAGCATAACTATACTTTAGTTTCTTGTAAGTAAACTTTATTCATTTACTTGCATGTATTATGCTTTACAGATATCAATTCTGTTTTAATAACATATTTTTATTGTACAGGATTTGATTGTGATAGATGTGGAAAATGCTATCGCTACAAACAAGGTCTTGCTTCTCATAAACGATATGAATGTGGGAAAGATCCTCAGTTCCAGTGTCCTCACTGCGATTACCGTGCTAAACAAAAACAGAATTTGAAAACTCATATAATTATAAAACATTTTATTCCTAAAGAGTCATGATTTTTTAAAAAATCTGAATAAATAGTGAATAGACCATAACTAGAATTTTATATTCTTTTTTTTTGTATTAGTTAAAGATGTATTGGTCATTATATAAATTATTTTTTTATGAATAAATCTTGAATCTTGTTACTTCAATTTCTTGGTAGTGTAATGTCCCTATTCCCAATCCTAATGTTAGGTTATGTTAGGTTCCTAAGGTTATTTTTGTATATTTTTAATAAGTTGGTGCTAAGTGTATCCGTGAAGCTATTGTTCTTTGTTTAGTGATGTTTCAAGATTTTTTGTTATTTTTCGTATTGCTACACTTTAAAACTTATTTAAAGCTAGCTTCAGCGTTTTTAAAGCCAATTTTTAAAAACGCTTGCGTTTTATATTTACCAACATCAACAACCGGAGAAACTTTCAAGTCTAAGGTAAGGCACACATTGGGACACAGGCGACGCAGAGCAGAGCAGTTTTTGCAATAAGTGTGGCAGGTAGGAAACTGCGCTGCTCTGCCCTGCGTCGCAATGTGCGCGGTTCATTTCTAATCAACGTTACACAAAAACTGCCTGCTCTGCGTCTTAATATGCGCCTAGCTTAAAGCCTAGGCCCTTGTTGCGCGATCTGTCTATGGGTATCGTTGTATCCTATATTGGGTATCGTTATATCTTATATAAATCGCATGTATATATTGGGTATCTCCTTTACGATGTGAATATTATCTAAGCAGTCCACCATGGATTACATTCTTTTGTGGGTAGTGGGTTCCTGTTTTGTGGTAATTGCAAGTTTAGAAAGTGAATACGTAAACGTTAGGGAGGTGGAAGTGTGTGCCGTAGAATCTACTTCTGGTAATGCATCACTAAATAACTTAAGACTGAAGTCGCCATTGATTTCCAGGATTCCACCCGGATTATCCTACTGATTAGAAGATTAAAACAATTTGTTTACAAAAACTTTGGAAAATAACTGTAAACAGTCGAACCACATGATTCGGTTGCTATAGATTACTTACTGGACATGTACCGCTTCAAGCGAGATGTCCACACTGCCTAAATGCTGCGCAACCTTTTCAATTTTGCATGATAAAAGCCTGTTTTATCGGCCTTTCCGATCGATAGACTTCTGTCTCCCGTTCTCGCAATAGATCATTAGACGAGGGTTTACCGCTTTTTAAAAAAAATTCAAATGGAATTTTAAATTTATTTACTTATTACCCCAAACGTACCCTCTATGAGTGTTTTTCATATTTAGAACTAAAGACTTTTATGATATTTTTATATGCACAAATTGACTAGATTTTAGCTAATATTTTATATACCTCTATTCGCAATTTATTTGAACTAAATAATTTTCTAGAATCATGGTAACTTCTGAATTTTATACTTAAAGTAAATAATACTTAAACTTTAAATCTTGGTAAGTACCTTTTCATGTATTTATTTGTAAACATATTTACACATTTTGAATTTGTACCCGAAATTAAAAGTTTGTAATTTCAAAAAGGTCTGTTTATAAATATTAATTATATCAATTTAATTTTTTGTTCTGATTTTCTTTGAAATTTAGAAAATAGAAATTCTCTTTTAAAAGAACTTTTGGATTAGCGAGTGTTATCAAAGTTGAATTTATAAAATAACAGAATGAATATGAAATATGTTATTTTTAAAACTCCATCTTTTTTTTTTTTAATTGATTTTTTTAATTAGTAAAAAAATATGGAATATCAACAAAGAAACATCTTTTAGCTATACAAAGTAAAGATTGTAATTTGGTTTTTAATATTAGTTGAATTTTCAATTCAAAATCTAATTAACCTAATATTAATCATTAATTTCAGGAAATTCACCATTTTTCCGACAGGAATCAAAAGAAAAGAAATTCAAGTGTAACACATGCGACAGAGCCTATAGTTATTATTCTGGTCTGTACAATCATCGGAAATTTGAATGTGGTAAAGAGCCGCAGTTTCCATGCCCACATTGTCCGTATAGAGCTAAACACAATGCCCATCTAAAAAGTCATATGGTGGCAAGGCATTTAATAAATATGACTGGTTGTTCTTAATCTTAATACATTAATATTTAAATTTGGTTTTGCTTTATAATAAAAAATATGCATTCGCATATTTATGAACGAAATTTGAAAAATTGGATAATGAGTCTTGTTTCAGTATCTAGTGCCTAGTACACCTAATTGTGAAATTATTGCTCAAGAAATTTAGTTAATAATTAATTAGATTGTTCATTTTTTTTAATATGTTTTATTCGTAATTATTATTGATACTTTTTATTTATTATGCTGAAAGACTACTGTTTAGTTAATTTATAACCTAGGTAAAACTCCATTATGTGTTTTATTTTTAATAAATGTTTTTCATGACTTACTATGTAGTATTTATTCAGTATAATTCTTCTCATAAATTCATTCCCAATAGTAAAATATATAATTGCATTTCACTAGATAATATCTAATGAAATGTAGAATCATTTTATAATCTATATAAATAAAGTTGAAATTCTGTTTGTTTGTTCTTTATAGAAATCCATACCGTTTATCCTAAATTCTCCAAATTTCGCTCAGTGGTTCTTTGATACCAGGTGCGAACACCCGTCCATATTAAAATTGCATAGCTTCATCCAATCTCTGGGTATATTCTTTATTGTTATAAAATTTGTCATGATCTCCCTTTACAATGGTTTTTTTACGAAATCGACCGTTTGAGTCGAAAAAACGGCCTTAAAATTCATTTTATAGATTTTGAAGAGGCCAACAAGGCCCGATAAGACCGTCCCTTGGCAGGCGTCGAGTTCTAGGATTTTTAAACCATATGTTTTTTTTTTTAACATTACAATACGTTTATTTACATGTATGGTGAATTTATTTTTTATAAATGCCTCCAAAGAAGCGAGCTTCAATAGGAGTAGTGAGCTCAAAAGCCAAAAAACAACTTCAAATACGAGCAGCTGAAACTCTCGACGAACATCAAAATAGGATTGAACAACAGAGGCTTACACAGGCAGAATCGCGGGAAACTGAGTCTGCCCAGGAATACGAAGCCCGCCTTGCGCCACAGAGGCTTAGGCAAGCCGATTTGCGAGAAGCTGAAACTGCAGGGCAATATTTCTGTTTGTTTGTTTGTTCTTTATAGAAATCCATACCGTTTATCCTAAATTCTCCAAATTTCGCTCAGTGGTTCTTTCATACCAGGTGCGAACACCTGTCCATATTAAAATTGCATAACTTCAGCCGATCTTCAGCTGATATTCTTTATCCTAATAAAAATCGTAATGATCTCGCTTTACAATGGTTTTTTTTACGAAATCGACCGTTTCATAAGAAAAATTAAATTTCCCGGGTGAAACCGGGACTTACAGCTAGTCTTTAATATTATGAAAAGGTTAGTAACTATAATGGCTTTTATCTTGATATTTTTAAATAATAAGCAAATGCATATTTTTCAAAATTACAGCAATGGATGAGTATTATCTCAGTTTGAAAATATTAGTGTTGAGTAATCGATTATCGATATGAGTTTATGGAAACGAGAGATTACTTTACTCATAAGTTAAATAGACTATTGTAAAAAAAAAAATTTGAGAATCATGTGCACTAGCAGAACTTTTAAGATTGTATTCATTGTGTAACATAAATTTTGTTGGTTGAAGTTCGTCTTTTCTATAAAATAAAATTCCTTAGTCCCTTAATTCAACATTTGGCATCCCTTGTGGGGACTTTTGTAGAAAGGAATTTTTATTTAATCTAATTGAGAAGAAAAGATGGATCTAACAGAAAAGAAGCGTAAATTTATATCATTAAAACTTGAAAGAAAACAGGTAAGGAGAACTTTCTCTTCTACTTTAAATAAACTCAATGAAGTTTTAGATGGTGAGAATAAGAAGGAAATACAATTGTACTTCAAACAATTAAAAGATAAAGCTGAGAGGTTATTTCTGGTAGATGATGCTATTAGAGAAGTAATATTTGATTTAGATTTAGAGGAAAAGGAAGTAGAGAACGAATTTGATACTGCGGAATCTTACAGAGAAAATTATCTACAAGCTCAGCATAATGTAGATATAAAAGGGCAACCTAACACGACGGATAACCTAGAAAGCGTAAGTTCTAGTTATAAAAATTATGTAAGATTACCAAAATTAGAATTCAGAATATTTGATGGTAGTATAAAAAACTATATTAATTTTTGGGCCCAGTTTGAGCCTATTCATGAGGATGTGGAGGTGCCGGTTGCTCACAAATTTCAATATTTAATTCAGGCAACTGTGGATGGGTCTCCTGCTAGACAATTAGTTGAAAGTTTTCCTCCTTCTCCAGAGAATTATTATAAGGCTATCGAATTGTGAAAACAACGGTTCGGTAGAGACGAATTATTAATTGAATATTATGTCAGGGAGTTATTAAATCTGGTCTTAACAAAACAAACGAGGGCTAAAGACGATATGCTATCTCTCAGAGAACTTTATGATAGCTTAGAAACTAAATTACGTTCTCTAGAGACCTTGGGAGTGACAAAAGATAAGTATCAATGCATGTTAAGACCGTTAGTAGAGTCAGCTCTTCCAGATATGATATTAAGAGAATGGGATAGGAAATCTAACAGGTCAGAATGTCATACATTAGAAAAATTGATGGATTTCTTAAGAGAGGATGTGGAAGGAGAGGAAAGGTTAAGGTTATCAAAGCTCTTCGTAACAGGTGAGAATAAAAGTTCCTCTTCAAAAGTAGAAAAGAAAAACGTTGAGTCTAGCAAGAATCCATTTACAGCTGCTGGGTTAGTTAATATAAAACACCAAACTACCAATTGTGTATTTTGCCAAGGTCAACATTCTAGTGAAGATTGTTACAAGGCCCGAGAATATTCTTTTGAAGAAATAAAAACAATTTTAAGTAGCAAAGGTTGTTGCTTTAGGTGTTTGCGTAGATGTCACAATAAACAACAGTGTAGGAAATTCTTAAAATGTGTTGTTTGTGATGGAAGACATTTAGCTCTGTATTGTCCAGAGCGAAAAAAGAAAAAAGATAAAGTTACCCAGGGAAATAAAGCTGAAGGTAACAGTCTTTCTATTAATAATGTAAGTCATATAGGTTATAGTCCTATTTTAATGCAAACCCTCATAGTGAAATTGAAGGGAGCGAAAGACTATTTTGCGAGGGTATTAATAGATTCAGGTTCGCAAAGGTCCTACGTGACTCAAAGAGTAGCGAAACTCATGAGTTTATCCCCATTCCGAGAGGAGAGGATTACTCATGTGTTATTTGGAGGCAAACAACCTCAGTTAAATTTTCACAAATGTTACGTTTTGGAAATTTTTAGTTTAACAAATGATATTTCTCTGAATTTAGAATTGTTAGATTCAGAGAATATATATGATGCAATACCTCCAGCAGCACCAGCAGTAGGCCCATGGATAGATGAAATGCAACAAAAGGGTATTTCGCTATCAGATGCTAGATCAGGGCCAATTGATATATTGATTGGAGCCGATGTTGCTGGACACATCTTAACTGGAAGAAGGGAGGTTTTAAGTTGTGGTTTAGTGGCTATCGAAACTGTTTTAGGGTGGACATTGATGGGTAGGATGGGTGCCGATTATTCACAGTTTATGAGTAATATGTGTTTGTTAACAGCAGATTTTCAGGTGCCTGATTTATGGAATTTTGAAATTTTAGGTATCGAGGATCCTGATCAATCGAAGACAAAAAAGGAAATTATGATTATGCTTAACTGGCTGAGAGAGTTAAGCATACCAGGTCTGCAAGTTTAAAATGTCGTTTTAATTCCAATAGAATGCGCTCTTAGCCTATTGAAGGATTTGCTTATCTCTAAACGCTATTTTGTTTGTTAGTCATTTGTTTACAAAAGTCAGTTGTTTTTAAGTCGTTTACGTGGACGTATCATACCTTTCTTTGGTGTTAAAAATGTCTAATTTTAAGCCAAATAAAGAGCATTTGCGGCATGTCATGATTTTCTTATTCAATCAAAAGAAAAAGGCATCTGAATGTCATCGAATTCTTGTTGAGACTTATGGCGATCTTGCTCCAACCGTCAAGACATGTGAACGTTGGTTTCAAAGTTTCAAACGTGGTGATTTTGATGTTACTGATAAAAAACGAGAAAATCGACCAAAAAAGTTTGAGGACGTCGAATTGCAATCTTTATTAGACGAAGTCAATACCCAAACCCAACAAATGATGGCAGAACAGTTGAATGTCACTAGGCAAGCCATTTCCGATCGCCTGAGAGCTATGGGAAAAATTCAAAAGGTTGGAAAATGGGTTCCACATGAATTGGACAAACGACAGATGGAAAAACGAAAAACTGTGTGCGAAATGCTGCTTTTACGCCACGAAAGAAAGGGTTTTTTGCATCGAGTTGTAACTGGCGATGAAAAATGGATTTATTTTCAGAATCCCAAACGAATAAAATCATGGGTAACGCCAGGACAACCATCCACATCGAGTGCAAGACCGGATCGTTTTGGGAAGAAGACAATGCTGTGTGTGTGGTGGGATCAGAAGGGAGTAGTCTACTACGAGCTTCTCAAACCCGGCGAAACAGTCAATACCGACCGCTACCGACAACAAATGATCAATTTGAGTCACGCATTGATCGAAAAACGCCCAGAATGGGCTCACAGGCACGCCAAAGTCATTCTTCAGCATGATAACGCTCCTGCACATTCAGCCAGATTGACTAAGGAAACGATTTCTTCGCTTGGTTGGGAACTCCTACCCCACCCGCCGTATTCACCTGACCTGGCGCCTTCTGATTATCATCTCTTCTCATCGATGGGACACTCATTGGCTGAGCAACACTTTAACAATTTGGAGGATGTAAGAAAATGGCTCGATGAATGGATTTCAAATAAAGATGAAGCATTTTTTTGGAATGGTATCCATAAATTGCCCGAGAGATGGACAAAATGTGTAGAAAGCGAGGGCCAGTACTTTGAATAAAATATATTATACTTTTTTTTTAAATTACTGTGTATATATTTTAAGAAATAAACGACATTTTAAACTTGCAGACCTGGTAACTTTTTCCAGAAAATGCAAATAGAAGAAGGGGGACGCTATCAGATTAGTCTACCTTGGTTAGCGGAACACCCTCCTTTGCCCAATAATTTAAATTTATCTGAAAAGAGATTAAATAATGTTATTAAGAAGTTAAAAGCTTCAGGATTGGAGGAGGCATATAATCAAGTTTTTAAAGAATGGGCAGCAGAAGGAATTATTGAAGAGGTACCATTAGATGCCGTATCCCTCTGGAACTCTATCCATTCTAATATCGGACACGCTTCATCTGCATCCACTTTCAAATCCCTCCTCTTCGATTTCCTATTCAACTCCCAAACCAACTACTGATCACTGAAGGGACATAATAGAGCTTTGGAAGCAACTCTTTTTAGCATGATTTTTATTAGAAAATATCTTATCGATGTACTCAGGCCGTTTTATTATATTCAGTTGTCTAAATGTATCGGTATTCTCTCTTTCTTCCTCTTGTTTTTATTTCACTTATTATACTTAAAGATTATTTTCATGAAGGAATGCACTTTTTGTTTCTGTCTTATTTTATTTATTTTTTGTTTCTGTCTTATTTTATTTATTTTTTCTTTCTGTAAATATTATTTGTAAACTATATTTGTAAATATTTAATATCATTCACATATGGCCACACTGGCTAGATCTCTATGTTATGTATGTAAAATTTATTCTAAAGGGACATAAGTCCCAGGATAATAAAATTATTTTTCATTTTCATTTTTTTCATTTTCATTAGAAGATATAGGCAAAGGACATTATTTACCGCATCGGCCAGTAGTTAAAGAGGGCAGTACTACACGTATTAGGCCTGTCTTTGATGCCTCGGCTAGGGTGGGAGGACATCCAGCCTTGAACCAATGTCTAGAGAAAGGGGATAACTTGATAGAACTGATTCCTAATGTCATTTTGCGTTTCAGGAGTGGCAAGATTGGTGTAGTGGCAGATATAAGGAAAGCTTTTTTGCAAATTTCAGTTAATCCAGAAGATCGAGATTTCCTACGTTTTTTGTGGAAAGAAACAAACTCAGAAGAAATCAAAATATTCAGGCACAGACGTGTGGTATTCGGAGTGACATGCAGCCCATTCCTGTTAGGAGCTGTCATTGAACACCTTCTAAATAGGTGTGAAGAGAAGATCGAGCGGGGTGAGTTGCCTTACTCTTTGACAGTTGTTAAACAGCTGCAGAAAAGCTTTTATGTTGACAATTGCGTAGCGGCGGTGCAAGGAGCTGAAGAATTAGAATTACTTATTGAGCAAGCTACAACAATTTTTAAAACTGCCTGTTTCTATCTGAGAGGATGGAAATATTCAGAACCTAACCTCATAAATTCTGTGGAAACTCCTGTTTTAGGTCTTATATGGAACAGAAAATCAGATGCATTAAAAGTAAACTTTTCTAGTTGTGAGAACTTTCATGCAGAAGTGATAACTAGAAGAACATTGTTATCTGTAGCCCAGCGGATCTTTGATCCGATCGGTATCTTGGCACCAACCAACTTAAAACCTAAGCCCCTCATACAAAAGACTTAGATGGAAGGAGGGGAATGGGATTCACCTCTTAGGGGCGAGATAAAAGAAGAATTTTTGTTATGGATCCGTCAGGTACGGTTGTTAGAACAGGTAGTCATTCCACGATGGTTATGTGGCATCGAATCAGATGAGAGTAAGGCCACTTGACATGTATTTTGTGACGTTGTGTCTGTGATGTGAGGTTAACATCGGAGGTTTTAAGCAGGTATTTTTCTAAATATTCCCAGATATTGAGATTGACTGGTTGGATTCTTCGGTTCATTTTTAATCGGTTTTCACGCATGGAAAGAAAGACTGGAGAGTTATCAGCAAAATAAATTCAACGCGCAGAAAAGCTTGTATTAAGAATAGTACAGGAAGAATCTTTCGAGGGTGTAGGAGATAGAGGACTAAGAAAGCTCAAACCACAATTAGATGATGATGGGCTTATACGTTTAAGAACTAAGATTTGGGCGAGAAAAGATGCTATGGATTTATAGCTCCTTTTATCTTATCCGCAGAAAATGTGATCGTACAGCGATTAATATTTGAAACCCATCAGAAGAATGGTCATATCGTAGGTCAGGGCCTATTAAACCTATTGAGAGAACGCTTTTGGATCATTAAAGGCCGAAGAGCTGTACGTAACTCAGTGAAACAATGTGGCACTTGTCAACGATTTATGTCGAAATCATTTAGTACAGAGGAGCCACCCCTTCCGGAGGCTAGAGTTTTTGAGATCAGCGGGGTTGATTTTGCTGGTCCATTTTATTTGAATGATGGCGCGAAGGTTTGGTTGTGCCTATTTACATGTGCGGTCTACAGAGCGGTCCATTTGGAACTCGTTACATCCTTGTCTACCGATGCGTTCATGATGGCGTTCCGGCGCTTCATTTATAGAAGAGGTAGACCGGCAATCGTGTACAGTGATAATGGTACAAATTTTCACGGTGCAAACAATGCCTTAAGTAAGATCGATTGGAACAAGGTCGTTTCAGCAGGTTCTATTCGTTTCAACCAAACTACTGCTGCCTGGTGGGGTGGTTTTTGGGAGCGCCTTGTTGGTCTAGTTAAGAACATACTGAAGAAGATTTTAGGAAGGTCCTCACTTAATATGGAAGAACTTTATACAGTCATATGTGAGTGCGAAGCATTAGTTAATTCAAGGCCTATCACATACGTTTCAGATGATGCAGAGGAACCTGTACCTATTACACCATTAATGTTCATACAAGAGATACAGGAAATAGGTACACCTGATTTTGATAAAGTGGACTCAAATACTCTAAATAGAAGATTGAAATATATGCGGAGGCTCAAAGAGGAATTGAAGCATCGTTTTAGGATTGAGTATTTAGGTCAACTTAAGCTTACGGCTGAACGTTTTAAGCACACTAGGAAGCCAGTAAAAGGAGAAGTAGTTCTAGTTGGCAGTGATGAGCGGAAGAGAATAGAGTGGCCCATGGCAGTGGTAGAGGAGATCATACCAGGCAGCGATGGTCGTTGTAGAGTTTTAAAGTTAAGAACCGAAGAAGGTATTTTATTTCGGCCGATTCAGCGTGTATATCCCTTGGAAGTGCAGACCTATGAAGAAGTTGAAGAACTGGAGGCAGATAATACGTCAAGGTCTATGATGAAGAAAGAGGAAACAAGAACAGACCGGGACAAAAGGAAGGTCCGAGAGATGGTCCAAACTAAGGAGGTGAGAACGCGCAGCGGACGGCAGATAGCTGTGCCTATGCGATATTGTTATTGATTTTGTCGTTGACTCGTTAGTCTCGTCAAGGTGGGAGTATGTTGAGTAATCGATTATCGATATGAGTTTATGGAAACGAGAGATTACTTTACTCATATGTTAAATAGACTATTGTAAAAAAAAAAAAAATTGAGAATCATGTGCACTAGCAGAACTTTTAAGATTGTATTCATTGTGTAATATAAATTTTGTTGGTTGAATTTCGTCTTTTCTATAAAATAAAATTCCTTAGTCCCTTAATTCAACAATTAGTGTACTCGCCATAGTAGTGTGTTTCTTTTGAATAATTAAACTATAAATTATAAACACATTGTAGCATGATATTGATGTAACATTGTACATTGACACATTGTAACATGATAATTTTACAACTTATTGCAAAAGTTAAAATATTTAATCGAAAAAATTATAACTTTTATTATACATTATGTATTAAACTTTGTTGTTCATTCTTTAATCATTACCCCCAACATATTCTTTGCCGCGGAAATTGCACTTAAAAAAAGATTATAAACATTTTTACTATGCTCTAAAAACAGGTTCTAGCATTCTTTAACATATGTTACTTTTTTACTTTCACTTACGTATATATAAACTCAACAGCAAAAAAAAAAAACCGGACACTCACATTATCCCTCATAATTCCAGTAAATTCTATTTGATTTTTAATTTGTGGTTAGGGTTACTTTCTTCATAGGTCACGTCAACAAAATCTACCAGAAATTAAAAAAAAATTATTAATACTTGCGTAGGGGAGAGCGAGGTTGGTTGGCATAGGGGGTAGGTTGGCCATTGGCTTATAGTTTCCGTCACACCTATTGTGAAGGCCCCACCATTGTACCATGTGACCAGCTCGACCTCGGGAGTCTTGTCCTGAGTTTTCAATCCGATGCTATCAGTGTAGAGAAGAGTGTGCTTCATTGATTGATTTTACAAGATGTAAGTAAATTTTTATATTTTCAGTAATTTTGGTTTAAAGGCATGGCAAAACATTTGACTCCGATTCTGTTCACATAGCCCCAAACTCCTTTGAAAAACTTAACCTTTCGACTAACCAGTTTCTTGTTTGATTGTTCTCCACTGTCCTGGCAGTCATCTTTCATATGATCTCTGCTATGGGGTTAGTTGGCTCTCTTCAAGTGGGGTTGGTTTGCGCGGTAGCAATTCTCAAAAGCAAGGTAAACATAAACAAAGGTGAAACTACCAATTGTCTTTAGTTCCAGCAAGAATGATGAGAGCAATTTTTCTTATGCAGAAAGTGATGACAGTCTAAACTTCTATCTTCTTTTATTGTCATTCTATTTTCCCTTAAAAGGTGTCAGAAACGATTCATAATTATCATACCATTATAGTGCAGCTTTTAATAACCATAATATGTGTCAGACAGTACTTGAATGAGATGGATAAACAACCCCACCTTCTAGGCCAACCTGCCCCACATATGGGGTTAATTGGCATACTCTGGATTGACGAATTCTTCAATTTTCTATGATCTTAGTATTAAATATTATATGGTGAAAAAAATACATGAAGTACTCTAATACTTGGAGTTTACAGTGATATGAGCCCTATTGGGGTTATATTAACAGGAACGACTAAACAATAAAAAAAGTGAAAACTGTTGCCATTGAGAAATCGTCATTTGACTGCTTCCGTCCAGGACAGACTTGAAATGGTGTGGAATACCCATATTAGCACAGATACGGTACGGCGGAGACCGAGGGAGCAAGGGCTTGTTGCAGTGAGGCGCCCCGAGGTAGGGTGCCTACTCCTGGAAAGACATAGGAAAGAACGCCGATTATTCGTTGGCCGGCATCTAAATTGGTCTTTCGAGCAATGGGGGCTATTCTGTTCTCGGTTTGATCTGTACCGCTCAGAGGGTCGTGACAGAGTGTGGAGATGACCAAGGGAGCAATTTGCTGAATGCACCCTGCGCGAGTCACAGCCTTTCTAAAGGCAATCAGGTATGGTTTGGGGAGGAATAAATTTCCATGCTCGTACTGAACTGATTTTTATTGAAATTGGGGCACTGACTGCACACAGGTACATTGAGGAAGTACTCGCCGAGGCTGTTATCCCATTCACCTCATTTATTGGTGATCAGTTCATTTTAATGGAGGATAATGCTCGCCCGCATACTGCAAGTATAGTCACCGAATACTTGGAGCAGATGGGAATTTCAGTTTTGGACTGGCCTGCACGATCTCCCGATATGAATCCAATAGAACACTCGTGGGATAATTGAGGGAGACGTGTTAGGAATCGTCATCCATACCCTAGTAATGTAAATGAGCTAAAAATTGTTCTTCGAGAAGAATGGGATGCTGTGCCCGAGGAACTAATCCAAAATTTGATTTCTTCTTAGCCTAACAGGATGAGAGCACTTACCCGTGCAAGAGGGGGCAATACGAGATATTAGGAGGCCGTACCTTTAATGAAAGTTTAAAAAATTAACACTTATGAGTTTCTGAATAAGTGAAAAAAAATTATTTTTGTAAATTGTACGCAAGTATTAATATTTTTTCATTATTATTAAATTTCATATTTAGCTTCAACCGCTACTGCTATGTCATCCGCAAAGTCTACTATTTTAGCTCCCGCGGGTAGTCTGAGTCTGAGAACCCTATCGTACATGACGTTCAGCATAGCAGGACTTTGGGAACGCCCCCGGTTAACTGGAACCTTCTAGGCCCGTTCTCAGTTGAACATATCAAGGTTCTGTCCGTGAAATAGTCTCTTACAATGTTTCTGAGGTACATGGGTACACCCATTTCCTGCTGAGCGTCTAGAATGCAACTCCATCTCGCTGAGTTGAAGGCATTCCTCACATCCAGTGTGATGACTTCGCGCCTCTCTTCCACAGCTTTCCCGCAATAGCCTTCTGAGCCGTTTCGATTACCATAGTGATAGCGTCAAGGGAAGATCTTCCTTTCCTGAAACCGAATTGGTTCCTTGATAGGCCTTCTGCTCCTTCGGTGGTCTCTTGTATCCTATTGGCAATGATTTTCTCCAGGGCTTTGCCAGCTGTATCCAACAGACGTATCGGTCGATAATCCGAAGGGTCCGATTGATTTCCCTTGCCTTTCGGAATCAGCACTAGGTACTGTCTTTTCCAAGTTCTCGGAAAGGATCCCTCATTTAAACAAGAACTGAATACTTCCTGAAAAACATCTGGCCTGATCTCCATAGCTGCCTTGAGTGCCAAGTTTGGGATACCGTCCAAGCCTGGAGCTTTCCTTTTCTGAAGGTTTGTACAGATATCGCTGAGTTCGTCAGCCGTTACGGCTGGGACGTCGACTGCCTGTATCGGCCCAGTCTGCGGAAGTTCTTCTTGTTTCGGAAAGAGTGTAGCAAAAGTTTTCTCTATAGCAACTGGGCATGTAGGTGCTATTTTAGAACTCCTCCTGTGTGCCTGTGTGTGCCTGTGTGTGTGTGTGTGTGTGTGTGTGTGTGTGTGTGTGTGTGTGTGTGTGTGTGTGTGTGCCTGTGTGTGTGTGTGTGTGTGTGTGTGTGTGTGTGTGTGTGTGTGTGCCTGTGTGTGTGTGTGTGTGTGTGTGTGTGTGTGTGTGTGTGTGTGTGTGTGTGTGTGTGTGTGTGTGTGTGTGTGTGTGTGTGTGTGTGTGTGTGTGTGTGTGTGTGTCTGTGAGCCTGTGTGCCTGTGAGCCTGTGTGCCTGTGTGTGCCTGTGTGTGTGTGTGTGTGTGTGTGTGTGTGTGTGTGTGTGTGTGTGTGTGTGTGTGTGTGTGTGTGTGTGTGTGTGTGTGTGTGTGTGTGTGTGTGTGTGCCTGTGAGCCTGTGAGCCTGTGAGCCTGTGTGTGTGTGTGTGTGTGTTGTGTGTGTGTGTGTGTGTGTGTGTGTGTGTGTGTGTGTGTGTGTGTGCGTGCGTGCGTGCGTGGGTGCGTGCGTGCGTACGTGCGTGCGTGCGTTCGTGTGTGTGTGTGTGTTTGATGTATGTTTATTCCAAAGATGTGATAGCCAACATTTCATCAAAATTGATCAACCGGAGGGGGGACTTTACTTAATAAATTTTGTATCATTTTCACGTGTTTTTTTTTATTTACTCAAAAACGGCTTTCACGATTTTGATCAAACTCGGTATTTGATGTATGTATATACCAAAGATGTGATAGCCAACATTTCATCAAAATTGATCAACCGGAGGGGGGGACTTTACTTAATGAATTTTGTATAATTTTCAAGTGTTTTTTTTATTTACTCAAACACGGCATTCACGATTTTGATCAAACTCAGTATTTGATGTATGTATTTGCCAAAGATCCGATAGTCAACATTTCATCAAAATTGGTCAAACGGAGGGGGCACTTTAATTCATAACTTTTTTCCAATTTTTACCTTTTTTCGATGATCTCAAAAAAGGCTTGAGCAATTTTCATCAAATTCGTCATGTTAAATGAAAATTAGGTGTTATTTAATATCAAGTAAGCGTTATCATTACTAAAATGTTCTGAGGGGGCTGTTTTTTTGTTTCCTATACAGTACCTTTGTTTTTTTTTGTATGGAGAAATTGACTGTCTCTCGTTACGCCTAAAAATAAGAAATGGCTAAATATGAGATATGATAAAAACCAAGTAAATATGTAGAGGAGAAAAAAAGAAAAATATTCAGTCAACTCATAAAACATGTTGAGCCCACGCATGCGTAGTACACCTTTAATGACGGACCATTGTTCATAATTAAAGCCGTTCTGTTTATTTAATGGTAATTATTTGTTTCATGGTATCTAAATGAAATTTTCAACAGGTACATCGAGAATTATAAAATCAGACGACTTGTAGTATTATGCTTGCATTGCCGAATTATGACAAGTAAAATCTTTTATTTAATAATAAAATAAATTAGTGTTTTTTATAGAGTAAATGAAAACATAAATAAGAAATGAATGTGGAAAAATGTGTAACTTTGAGAAGAGACATTAATTAAGATTTTTTGAAATCATAATTGAAGCATGTTAGAGTTTAGTTGGTGAAGGAAAAAAATGCTTCCTTTAAAGTAAATTTAGTCGCGTTTATTTTTAGTAAACAGCAGTCTCGTTATTCTTTGTGATAAGAAATGGTTAAATATAAAGTAGGAAATAATTTGATAATGAAATGAAGGAGAAAAAATGTTTGTCCTGGTTGAAAATTTAAATTCTGGTAGCAAGAGTATTAATACATCCTCTGTCTAATATTTCTTTGGGCAGCTGGGAATTAAGGAACAATAATATTGAGTCTATTAAGTGGTAGAAGGTAATTGATATGGATGAAAATAGTGTTTTTTTACTTTCATATTGTTTAACAGAGCTATCTGTTTCATTGTAACCGAATAGTTTTTTTAAAAACTAAATAGAGACGATTAAAATAACACGCCAATGGCTATAGTTTGATATTGTCATACCGGCAACGTTAAAAAAGTAAAAAGTTTAACATAGTTCTTTTGAGGAAATGTGTGAAGCACTCATAAATTTAAAACTGTTTTCATGAGTAAAAAAAAAATATACAATATGGATTTACAAGTTTGTTTTTAATAATCACACTTACATCCTTTCAGTTTACAAAGTTTAGTCCCAAAATATATTTTAATAATGAGATAGTACCTGGCCAAATTTAAGCATAAGTCGTTGGCATTTTATATAAAAGCTAAGGGGACTAAATATCGAAAATTAGGTTTCAACTTACTTTGCTGCTATCGATTACCTATTGCCTGCTATCGATTTCCATTCATAATAGATCGACTAATACGGTTTAAAACTTGACAACCAATAATGTAAGGAGCGGTTTATCCTGTTAGTTGGGGCCACTATGGAATAACCTCTGGATGGAGACCCAAGGAAAGGCAGGGTTGGATCCCGAGCATCACTACCTTTAAGGCCTGAATTACACCTACCGAGTACCGGGCCGAGATAGTGCATTCGGCCGAGTGCTCGGTTAATGTAATCAGCAAAGTCAGTAGTGGGCCTAGTAGCAGGCGAGTCATTTGGGCGAGAAAGTGGATAGGGGGCTGTTCTATTCTCTCGGCCGAGTGTATAACGGCCCACTCTACTCGGCACACCACTCGGTCGGTGTGATCAGTCAAAGTGAAGTAAACATAGTAGTGCGAATTATCCCCCTGTCTCAACCTTTTGTGATTTATTAATTTATTAAGTTCAAAATCGCTAAATGGAGCTCTGAAACAACAATACAATTTATACAAGAGTATAAAACACACGCATGCCTCTGGAATTTCAAATCGGCAACCTATAAATTCAGTAATTCAGGCCTTAAGGGAAAGGATCAAATTACATTGCTTTGGGGGCCTCTTTACAGCATCTGCCACGAGCCCCGTGTGATCTAGGTGGGCTGCACTGAACATGCTTATCATTCTACTGGGGTGATAGGCAAAAGTCTTATCGGAACATACATATAATTAATTATTATTTTATGTGTATTAGTTATAAAGGATGTTTTTTTTATTTACCTATATTAGTAAATGTTTTTAAGATTTAATGTGTTTTTGTTCTTATGTTAAACATGAAGCAATTGATAATTATAACATTAAAAAAAAAAGAAAAATCTGAGCGAAGATTAATCTTGTTTGGATATTATGAAATTTTCTATTTGTACAAAATTTATTCATGTAAGGATGTACTATTTTGTTATCACATTTATTGTTAATTTTTTTTTCTTTTCTTTAATTTGTTTTTTTCTTTGCAGGAATTTCCCTTCCTTTTAATAATTTAAAAAAATATAAATGTGAAAACTGTTCAAAAGAGTACAGCTCAAGAAAGGGTCTTTTTCTTCATAGAAAGTATGAATGTGGTGGTAAAGAACCACAGTGTCAATGTCCATACTGTGACCATAAGACGAGATATTCCACCAATTTGAAAAAACATATTATATTAAAACATCTTCAGAAATCCATGATGTTTAGGCTTTAAATATCCCCTTTACTTATGGGTTACTTTTAGATATTAAAGTTCTATTTACCAACCTCACTATGAATTTTTTTTATATATTTTTGCCTTGAATAAACAATGGAAAATTTTTTTTCGTTTAATAGTTTCCTTGTGTTAGATCTCTAAATCACGATGCCTTCCATCTTAAGCTGCCTACGTGAATCCTCACGTGACCAACGTATCAAGTCTCGTGAACTGTAAGTCACTATCCAGGCAAAAGGTACATTTAGAATTTTCTCACTACTGAAATGAATGTTAACATGAAGGAGTAGATTGAAAACAGCCCATTTTCCCATACAGTCCACTTAAAGATAACTTATTTAGAGGTTGTGTCACCTCACAATACAAAGTGAAGGCATAACCCCACACCTTGCATACTTACCTAGAAACAATATTTCCTTTCAGTTTACTGAGCCAATAACCCTCCAAGGGTTATTGGGTAGTGGTACAGTATTTTTTCTTATTTATTTAATTTAAAAATGCCTGGTAATAGTAAATTCATCATGTATCAGAATTATCTCATTCTGAGAACTAAAATACTGTCTAAACTATTTAATGAGAAGATAATAGATTGGACCACGGCCGAATGATGGTCGACTCTCTTATCTTCTAATTAAATAATTTACAAATCATAAATTAATTATCTAACGATAACTAATGACTACTTAAAATACTATCTTTTTAAAAACCTAGGTGGTATACAAGAAAAAATGTTTAAAATACATCATTCTCTCAGGTGACAAATAAGGATAGAGCTAATAAAGAAGTAGAAAAATTATAGTTATTTAATCTCTTACTTATTTTATATACTTACCGTTTGGAATAAATTTGTCACCTGATGTAATGAATGGCTTGGTGAATGCTACTGGGTCCATTCCACTCCAAATCATCGAGCATGGTATGACATCTTCTCCCCTCAATTGTTGATAAAATATTTACATATAGGAATAAGAAAAAATGCCATATTTTACCCGATTTCAACTAGTAGTTTCAGAAGTGTCATTTGAACTTTTGAGATATTTGAAGTTCCAATGACTACTTGTGCTGAAAACTGGTGTCCCAGACATAGTGTAAAAAAGAAAAAAAAAAAAATGGGTAATACTGCATGTTAAAAAAAAATGCTATTTTTTACTAATATATGGTTGTTTGAGGATATTTATTTGTAAAGATATTTCAGCTATATGAATACATTTTTCTCTACTTTGGTTTAGCGTAGAAACAAAAACGATGATATTTTCTTAATCAGCATTAAATTTTCTAAAAGATGAGACGGGTCTAGTTATTTGAAATCTACTTTCAGTGGGACTTTTAACGCGCCAAACACAAAACATTTATAAAAACTTAAATTTTTAATAGTTTTTGAAAATTCCTCATTCCCCACTGGAGCACACTAGAAGCTGTCAAATTTCCTAAAAACTGCGGAATTTAGTTAGCTTTTTAGTGGTGTAACCCATGATACAATTGCACTTCATATTTTGAGTGTAAAAGAAGTTTTTCTGATGAAAAACACGCTACAGAATGGCACTGCCGGGGCTAGAGAAAGAACAATGTATGAGTTCTAAATAATATAAAAAGGGTAATAATAATCTAAAATTAAAAAAAAAAAAAATCCTTAGTTTAAATTAAAAAAAGAAAATTCTTTAAAATAAATTAAACTTTTTTCTTCTCTTCTACTAAAATTTGAAATTATACATAAAAAATGTTGAAGATAAGCCTGCATCCAAAGTAATGGAGGAAATTTTGAACGCGCGTTACAATAATCCATTTTAATATGGTTCTACAATAATAATATTATTTTTTATTTTCAATTCAATTCCTCATTGACAGTGATATTATATAGCGAATATAGAATTATAGTGATAATTCTCTGTTTTTCATCAGAAAAACTACTTTTAGACTCAAAAGGTGAAGTGCAATTTTTTCATGGGTTTCACCACTGAAAAGGTAATTGAATTCCGCAGTTTTTAGGAAATTTGACGGCTTCTAGGGCGCTCCTTTGGAGAGTGAGGAATTTTCAAAAACTATTAAAAATTTAAGTTTTAATAAATGATTTGTGTTTAGCGCGTTGAAAGTCCCACTAAAAGTAGATTTAAAATAACTAGACCCTTCTTATCTTTTAGAAAATTTAATGCTGATTAAGAAAATATCATCGTTTTTGTTTCTACGCTAAACCAAAGTAGAGAAA
The DNA here is from genome assembly GCA_911387785.2 of Aelia acuminata. Classification (NCBI taxonomy): domain Eukaryota; kingdom Metazoa; phylum Arthropoda; class Insecta; order Hemiptera; family Pentatomidae; genus Aelia; species Aelia acuminata. The sequence goes on from OU426981.1 coordinate 54,731,454, forward strand.
AATGTATTTTTTTAGAAAAAAGTAAGATTTCAAAAATAACAACAAAAAAATTCTACCTCCTCAACAGATTGAGATAGGAAACTCGTTCTGCGCCATTCTACCCCGTTTAACATGCAGATTACCCATTTTTTTTACACTATGTCTGGGACACCCAGTATATATGTATATTAAGACTCTACACTGTAGATTGAGTCTTTAACTAGAGTTTTCATAAATTTTCCATCATATAGCTGAAATATCTTTACAAATAAATATCCTCAAACAACCATATATTAGTAAAAAATAGCATTTTTTTTTTTTACTTTTTTCAATCGATATAATATAACTCCTATAAATGGAAATAGATCTTGCAAGCTTTCAACATTTCAAGGTTCAAGAGTCCCAGATTATATAAACTTTAATTAAATAAATCTTTAGGTTAGTATATAATGATTGCTTAAGTGTATTCCATGTCTTTTGTTTTGTTTTTTTTTTTTGCAAGGATTGGAATCCATCTTGTATGAGCCTCTAAATAGGAAGATTATTTGTAGTAGCCTGATCAAACATAACGTATGAGCTGGTGGGACTGGGTATTGATCTTTTTTTTTTAGGCAAAAAAAAAAGGTTTAGTTGGCCCCCAGGGGTGTATTAATAGCTTATCATAATACCGTTTTACTGATTAGTACCTGGGACCATTCCAATCCACTAGTTATCTTAAACACAGTCCACGAAAGAATATAGCTGCAGGTCTATACCTGTTCCTAAAAATATTTTGTAAAAAGATATTGTCTGAGCTCAGTCTTTTTGCTATGATTTCCTCAGATGATGGAGTCTGAAAATAATGGGAACCTCTTGTTCCGTTAATTGTTCAGTTTCAAACCGAATAATTCGAGCTTTTCTATTTTTTCTATTTCTTCTTCACTCCAAAAGAAAAATTAATTTAAAAAAAAAAGCTTTACATAATATCGTGATTATGTTTAGCATTTATAATTTGATCACTATTTACTTTGTAGTGCAGATTTTTCTTTGTAACTTTAGGAAAAAGCAAAAATCTTCCATCTTCCAGTATTAAAATATTTTGTTAAGAAAAAATTGGGACTATGTTTCAGAGTGACCACATCCGGTAATATTTGTAGAACTAAAGCGAATTCCTGTAGAGCTTAGTTTCCAGCGGTCTCGGTTTAGACCATGATTCTTCCTGAAGGGTACAACACTGCAAGATATGCTCAGCCGTCTGTTCTCTTCCGCCTCATTCATATAATGGACTGTTTTCAAGTAGGGATTGATTTTTCAATGGTGTCTCCATTCTTTAATTTAATATAAATCCCAGCACCACTACCTTACCCGCTTCAGTGGTCGAACCATTCATGTATATTCGAATCCAATCAAGGCTTGGATAATCCGCATTCATGTGGCCCATCAGCTTTCCAGGGAGTCATAGGCTGCTTTGAGATCGACCAATGTAAGGCGTTCTCGTCTTCTTGAGCTACTTCTCGTCGTTTTTCGACCTATCTTAGATTGAAGATCTGGTCCGGTATGCTTTTTGCTGTTCTGAATCCGGCTTGGTGGTCGTCTATTACCTTTTCTTAATACGGCTTAATATATTATCCTAATATATTAATATAATATATTAATATATTATCCTATCTTAATATTTTATCCGGTTCACCTGAATATAAGTCTTAATCTTGTAGAGTGCCTCTGTAATTACTGAACTCTACAACAGGACCGATTTGGCCCATGTTCACCATCATATGTAAATAACATTGATGGACATTTTTCCATCCTTGGGACCATTTGTAATATATATATATATATTAAAGGATCATTCAAATTATATCAGTCCAAAGCTTGCACTTTGGACAAATGCGTTTTGTGTAGGGACTATTCAATAATGAAATCAAATAATGTAATTTTGTTAATTGTCGTGTCTGAATTTATAGAAGTATTTATTATTTTTGTTACTAATATTATATTTTATCCAGCTAGTGATGGATTATAAAGGTTAATAGCATGTAACAGAAATTAGGAAATCAATAGTCTGACCATGCTCTCAACTACACCTAACTGACACTAACTAGAATTGGTTTCAAGGTTCCTTGTTATAATTGAATTTTGTTTAATTGTATATCTTCCTTCAGATTATTTCTGTATACTACATATATTACATGGTACTTACATATAACGTATAACCGTACTTTACTTGTACTACATGGTATATGGTAAAAATTAGGTTTACATCAAAATATTGACTTAATAACAAATGTTTTTTTAAAGAATTCAACTAAACCTCTCAACTATTTTTTATTATATTAAGAATAAATAACATATTGAAATTCTAATCGTTACAAAATTTTGAGTTGGGGATGGAGGTTAGATATATATTCATTGTTAATTAATGTTTATTTTATTTATTTTTTTTTCGTTTTGTTTTTTTGCAGGAATATTTGCAAATGAAGTATATTTTTGTGAATGTGGTCGATCTTATAAGCACAAAGCTAGTTTATATGCTCACAAGAAACATGAGTGTGGAAAAGAACCTAAATTCAGTTGTCCTCACTGCCCTTACAAGACAAAGGTTAAAAGAAGCTTGAGAACACACATTGGTGTTAAACACGCAATGCTTTATGATCCAACTCTGTTAAAAACCAATTAAACTATAAAATTTCCTTCTTTTGGTTGATTGAATTAAATGTTTGCTCTTAACTATATTATCTGTGATATATCAAAGGATTGTCATTGTTTTGTTTTTTTATTACTGTAAATAAACCATTTAACTCCATTTTACGGTTTTTATTCGATGATTCAGTCCAATCTATCGATTATGATCCCGATACTTGCTATTATGAAAAGAGAATACTTTATTTTAAAGAGTAGAGCTGCCCTTGTGTGGTTTCGTTAACCACACAGCATACTTGTCAATCAGTAACAGACATGAAATAGATATCAACCTGAGTATTTTATTTCTTTCTTTTTTAGCACCAATGGTTTAATGATATTTTATGTACGGTGTTTTAGGTTTCATTTTTATAAATATGGTCCTGATCTTATGTAAAAAATCACTGTAAATTGATGAAGGTATAATTCCTCTATTCCCAACCAAAGCCCTTATACCATGAACTTCCGGTCACCAAGAAGCTCTCTCTAGTTTTCTTGTTCATATTGTATGCACATGCTAAAAAATTTACTTCCTCATTTTCATTTTTTATCCTGAGGTCTTGATCCTAGACATTGGTTTCGTTCCTAATAATAGTAAACCTTTCGCACAAAATGCCAATTGATCAATATACCTCGCTGAGCCCTTCATGTCCAGGCAGTAAACGCCCATGAAACATTTATTAATTATTCATTGGTGATAAAAACTTAAAATATTTGTTTTTACTGTTGTTCAATCTCTTTCAACTCGGGTTACAAGACATGTAAGGACATTTACCCCATATATGAGATGCTGTTTATGATCGCGTTTGCGGCAGTGGGATCCAACATCACCTGGCCTCTATCCATAGAACTCCACGAAGAGCAGCATAATTGTCTTTATGTTTAATAAGTGCGTTTAATTACAGGTTCTTTTCGAGAAATACCATAAATGTAAAAAACAACCCCTAAAAATCTGTAAACTTTTAAATATGAAAATGTCTAATTGATATAGCTATTTTTGGGTAACAGAAGTAAATAAAATCCAATAATTAATAACATCTTATTTTGAAAATAGTAAGAAAGTTCTCGTCTTATAACTCCCCAGTAAATAATACACAAACTTAAAGATAGAAAAAAAAACTCAATAGTTTTTACCTATTGAATATTTTACTAATATAGACTAGTGAATAAACTCAAAATAATACATTAAAACCATGTATAGCATTTCCAAGTCAAATTGAACCACTTTTCCATGTTTACCCGTCTAACACCGGTCATATTATGTCAGGTCCACGTTTTTGTTAAGAATAATATTATGTTATCGAAGACGGATTTTGTTCTCTAAATTGAAAAAATGGATAGTTCGCCATAGTAAGTATTGTTCAACACAATCTATGTATAATTTTCACATTAGGAGATACTGTAGCAAGTCATTAAGCAATTAACAAATAATAGAAACCTATCATAATTCCTGCTATTTATCGATAATATATATCTTATTGATTACTATGTATATAGTAATAGTTGAAATTAATTTTCTATTAGCGGTGTTACTTTATTAATTCTTCATTTTATTTTATTTAGCTTCAACATCTGATGTCTATGTTTGTGAATGTGGACGGACTTACAAATATAAAGGAAATCTATCTGCACATAAAAGAAATGAATGCGGTAAAGAACCTCAGTATATTTGTCCCCACTGTCCTTACAAAACGAAAATAAAAAGCAACCTTAAGTCTCATATTGGTACTAGGCATGGAACTTTATATATTTCTGTAGGAAATGTCGTAAATTCTGTATGAAAATTAATTTGCATATTTTTTATTGTAAAAGTTCATTTTATTAATGTGTACCTGACTTTTTATCAATTTTTTTTTCTCCTTTTTTAATGAAAATACAGTTTGTTTTATTTTATAATGTTTGACCAAACTTTGTTACTAATCTTTATTGGTGTGATTTCCTTGTGTAAAATTGTCATTGTAGTATATTTTAAGTAGAATAGAACTATTTCACCTGATAACCTAATTTTATTAGCAATTTTAGTAACTGGAGTTACGAGTTGACTATTTAGTTTTTAAATATTAATTTGCTTATAATGAAAAAAAAAAAAGCATTTTATCGCATCTCCTTTACTGCTGGCTCATTCCAATTCTTTGTCTGCATCTTGTGTTTTCAGCAGTGGCGGATCCAGGGGATGGGACACCTGAAAGGTGCGGACACCAATTAACTATTACTATTTCTGTATAAAAAGGGTTATTTTTAGTTATTTTTTAATTCCTTAAATGGAAAATGGATTGTATTTAAAAATTTATTAAAACTTTACAATGTAACTATGCACTAATATTTTAAATTAGGACCTTCATGAAACATAAAACTAAAAAAGTGCGCCACCTCAAAAATTTTCTGGATCCGCTACTGATTTTCAGTATTATTATAATTATAATTATTTATCCCCATTTGAACTAAGATTTACCCTGTTCATTTTTGGTTTTCTCCCTATATGTAAGGTAAATGTTGTAAGAAATGGGGCAACTTAATTGGTAAAACAGTAGACAACTATTTTTGAATCATGTTAAGAAAAAAAAATGTTATCCAGCAATAAATATTGACGGTTCCATTTTCTTTCAATCGCAACTTAAATTTTATCAGATGATGAAATCCAGTTGTTGAACATATCAAGAAATTTGGGTGTAATTTAATACTTAAAACTTGAGCTTAGTGTTGCCTTAATTTCAAATTTTTGAAATTTACCTTGTTAATTTTGTGCCATCCAATTTTGTGTTTGTTGGATTAGTTTTACCAGTTAATTATATTTTCAGGAAAGGATTTTAATTTCAAAGTATTTAACTGTGATTGTGGTGAAACCTATAAGCACAAGAAGAGCCTAGGTGTTGATAAGAAGTATGAGTGTGAAGGAAAGCATCCTCAGTTTAAATGTTCTTGTTGCTCTTTTAAAGCAAGGTTGTTGAAAAATTTAGGGCGCCATATGTTTATAAAACATGATAAGTTAATAGAAAGTGGCATGTTTAAATAACATTATATTTACAATATTGATATGTGTACGATTTGTGTATGTATGTGAACTTTTATTAATGTATCGGTAAGAAATTAATAACAATGTTCGAAAAAATATTTTGTTAATTTTATTTTTGTTTCTGTTATATCTTTTAGGAATTTTCTTTCTTTTTGATTGTCTAAATTTTATTTACTGATGTTTACTTTCATTCTTCATTTGGATGGAAAGGTATGGAGAATCGGATTCATTCAGAATATATATACTTATGTACATATTCCTTTTAGACCCTGATAAAGATCTACAGCTTGCATTATACATCTAGTATAAGGAAAAACACTTAACACAAGTTCTTTATAGGCGAACAAAATCGAGGTTTCGAACTTTTCAATTTTTCGCTAATAACTCGAAAACGATTAATCGCAGAAGAAATTGTGCTCTTTTTAAAATTGAAGGGCATTAAATTTCGCGTCGACTGAGGTTCTCACAGTTAAAATTGATTAAGTCTTTTCGCCAAAACCGATTGTCAATTTAGCCTCTTTAGCGGAAAAATGAATTACGCTCATGTTCCAAAGCCTGCAATTTACAGATGGTTACTCCAAATAAAAACTGTTACCTATAATAGTTGTAGAATATCAAATTCTGTGTAAAACGATGTCATTAATTGTATTTTATAGTTAGTTAGTTATTTTATATTCGAAACATTTTTTACATAGATTTTATTTATTTTCCAATTGTAATACAATATTCATGGGCGGCGTATGAAAACATTTGCGAGTCTCTATATATTGGATAAGATAAAAATAATTCAAAAAAATTTTTACTAAAATTTAAAATTCTATCCGAAAAATATTTGTCTATATTTTGAGGAAAATAAATATACAATAAATAATAATAAAAGCAAATGTACTTGTAATTGATTGCATTTCACGAAGTAGACGGAAATCTTATATCTAAAATACATTAATTAAATGTATTTTAGATATTCATTAGATTAGATGTTTATAATACATTAAAATTTTTAAAATTATTTTTTTATTTTATGGTTATTATATTGGAAGGGTAGTGAGTGGAACGATAGGTTCCAGGGAGTTCCTAGAGATGAAGTTACCAGGAAACTAATGGCTCTAAATACTTCTATGAGACTTCTACTTTCCAGCTGTTAAAATATTTCTTAATTGTTCTTAATTCTGTCTCAGAAAAATTGCTTGGACTGTCATCTAAACCATCGCGTCGGTTACTTATTACAGTTACTTTGTCCCTAGAAAATCCTTCCAAGTTGCTCATGGAGTGCACTGCTTAAGCAGAATTCCAATTCAATTGATCAGTTTCAATAAACTAATTCCTTGAAAGGGTAAGTTCCCTCAGGGCCGCACAGTGGGACGAATCGCCATTCTAGGGGGAAATAGTTTACATCAACGAAATGAAAAAATCTTGTCGGTCTCTTGAAAACAATAGTCTAGCTAAGGCATTTACAAATTATTAATCACTTTAAGCAAGTACTAACAGAATAATGGGGGTTTGAATACGGTAGTTCCCTCATAATGCTTGGTAAGCTTATTTCCAAATTATATTGTAAAATCAATAGAATCATAGAATGGATCGTGTTTTTTTGAAAAAAATTTATGCTAGGCAATAGAAGACGATTCAGAAATTAAGTTTATATAAGTTCTTGGTTCTTTAAATGTGGATATAGTACAGAGTACCCTCCTTTCTTTTCAATAGTCGATAAGCTATATTTTTTTCTTATAAAAAAAGGGGTTACTAAAAATCTACACCGATCTACACCGAGATATTTATACAGAATATAGTCTACACTATATAGAAATAAAGTATTCATTATGAACTGCTAATACCTGCTAATAAAGGTGTGCGCTTTTTTTAAAGGTATAAATCTGTCATTGTTGAGAGCCTACATTTTTAATATTTTGAGGCAATACGAAGGTGCTAATGAAATTTATAGATATATATTAAACCAGTTTAATTGGAATACATTACGGCAATCTCCTAAGCTATAAAAAAACGAGATTCGTTGACCATAAGTACAAAAATTAAAAGCAAATAGCAAGATTTTTCCCTTTTTAGGAATAAGAAAGAAATAAAGCATGAAAACAACAGTATACCTTAGGTATATACAAACCATTAATCCCTTAAAACAAATGCCAACGGAATAACAAAAGAATAAACACGCCACATTTGTCACAATAAGTCAGTTAATTTGAGCATCTTATTAACAAAGCGGCAACATAGATCAGTGAATTTCATATTGTTTTTGGAAAAAAATTTATACTACAGTATGGAAGACGATTCGGCAAGTAAGTTTAAATGTAGTTGGCTTTTTAAGTGTGATGTACCCTTCTTTATTTCCAGTAGTCCACTTAGTAAGCTACTTACTTTAAACTACTACGTATTTAATTATTGTTAGTAAAATGCGATAACTAAAAATCTATAACGACTTAAATATATAGACAGATATTTTCATAGAATACAATCAACATTATATAATAACAAATTTTTCATTACGCATTTTTTATTCCTGCTAATGTGTGGTACGGTGTTTTTTTTTCCAGGTGTAAATGTGTCATTATTGAGATCCGATATTTTTAATATATGGGAAAAGCACGGAGGTGTAGATGAAATCTATACATATATAATAAACCAGTTTTCATTAGAAGATATTACAGAAAGCTTCAAAGCCATAGCTAAACGTAATTTGTCAGCTGTCATAGCTAGAATAAAAAGGAAATGGAAAAATTCTTATCGTAACCGGGATTATTTTGTCTGTAGGAACAAAAATTTTTTTTCTTTTTAAATAAGTGAAAATCGAATAAAAAAAAAATAAATAGAATTGCTCCATTATTTACAATATATCTAAATAATTTTATATTGGTTTTTTTTTTTTTTTTTTTTTTTTTTTTTTTTTTTTTTTTTAGTTTTTTTTTTTTTTTTTATTATGAAACCATAGCCAAAAACCACTATTTTGACTTTTATTTATTAATTCATACTTAAATGCAATTTTCTACAAACATTAACATAAAATAAGTCGCTTCCAGAATTATTTCCCCCTAGATTGGCGATTCGTCCCACTGTGGGCCGGCAGAAGAAGCGGGCAGTTTCACACTTTTCTTTTTTTTGGGGGGGGGGGGGGAGTAGCATGCCAGTTGTGGGAAAGGAACATAAAGGTAAAAGAGCTGGCGGGCAAATCAAAGGAAGGGGCTGCGGGGGTACAGCCCCCCCCCCTCATACAACACGCAGGATTCGCCTTTGAAGTTATCAATACATATACCTAGTCAATACAAAGGACGTCAATACATTCTTTACTTGCACGCATAGGCTTTTTATTATTTTTTGTTATTAAAATTTCCCCAATCCCATTCTATGTCAAAAACGTTTATACTGATTGCTTATTGATCTGATTGGACTGACAAATATTTATTTAATAACTTAGTGATTTCTTTTTAGAAATGTTACTTAATTACTTTTCATATTAAAAGTACAATACCATATATACTTTTCTTCAGTTTTCAGTGTCATGAGTTAAATTTGTTAGATTGCATTTAACATATCAATATATACATATATGTGTATATATATGTGTATATATATATATATATATATATATATATATATATATATATATATATATATATATATATATTAACAGCTTTTGAATCAGATTTTATATTAAATTATATTTACAGGTGCAATTTTTAATAACCATGGTCAAAACTGTCCTAGATGTGGTAAATTTTACCGAGTTCGACATAGCTTGTTAAGTCATTTGAGAAACGAATGTGGGGTTGATTTGCGTTTTTGCTGTCCTAAATGCCAATACAGAACAAATAGATTCTATGACCTTAAAAGGCATGTAATTCGGTTACACCATGGTGTTAGTCGTTTTTCTCTTGACTGGTAAGTTTTTTATTAATCTTCATCACACTTCTATATATATATCTCAACCTATTCTTCAACAAATATTGAAGGCTTATTCAGTTCCTAAGTTAAATTTTATTTCAATATGTTTGAATGGCTGCATTAGGTTTCCTTGCTGACTCCTGATATTCTCGGCTCCCAAAACACTGAGACTTGACAGACAATTGGGCTCTAGTTAATCTTTAAGTTTTTGTCCGGAGGCTGATAAAAAAAATCTTAAGTTATCGTATTTTGTTTGCGTTGCTGTATGTGTTTTCATAAGTCGCTGAGGTTTTTTTCACCATGCATAATAGTTTTATTTTATTTTTTAATCTTTTCTAATTTTTATTGGTATATTCTAATTTTTATTAATGTCGAAAGACTAACATACAGAAATAAAATAATATGGGTGGTAAGTACTTTTCTTAATCTTTCTGACTATGAAATTTAATTACTTGCATGTGTTAATTAATCAGTGTATAATAAATGTTTTCAGTATATTATTAAAGTTTTAATTATAAAAATTATTGTTAACAGTACTGCTTTGTCACTCCTGGACATGGCCTATTGTGACGAGTCACCTAACCGTGCTGTTAGTGATCTTATATCGTGTTTTTTTTAGTTAAAAAAAACCTTGATTAGCTTTATTAGATGTCTTTCAACTTGAGCCATAGGCGGATCCAGGGGTACGACTGTGGGGGCCGTAGCCCCTCTTAGGGGTCCTTGTCATTTAACTTTTATAATTTAATTTTACTAAAAGTAGGGAATCAACGTAAAGAACAAACGATATGGAGAACAAGTAGAATGTTAGTGGTGGGAAAGGAACATAAAGGTAAAAATCTGGTGCGATGCGCGCAATACAACTTTCACTTACCAACTTACTTAGATTAGAAATTGACGAGTTTTGTTAAATGCCATTCCTTAGAGTCACACATTTTTGCTCATCCATTTACTTATTTTTGTTTCTATTTGCTCTCTAAAGTACACTAAAATTTTTTTATTATTAAATACAAGTTTTTACTTGTGATAATTCGGCAATGCAAGCAAAATACTTCAAGTCGTCTGATTTTATAATTCTCTATATAGTTGTTGAAACCTTCATATAGTTACCGTCAAACAAATAATTTCCATTAAATAAACAGAACATCTTTAATTATAAACAATCTGTCATTAAAGGTCTGTCATTAACGGTTAGAACGCCTTATTCAAAGTCAACCATCCAACTTCCTAGAAGAACATTCCCTCATTAACCTCCTACAACAGGGTTTCCGATGTGGCTACTCAACACAATCCACTCTCCTAAAAATTTCTAATGACCTCTACAGCTCCATTGAACACCGAAAAGTAACTGTTCTCATCCTCCTTGATTTCTCAAAAGCTTTCGACACAGTGGACCATAACATCCTTCTTACCAAACTACAAAAGCTTCATTTATCTAGCAGCGCCTTTCGTTGGTTCAAATATTTTCTCTCAGATCGGTCACAGTTTGTAGTCATTCCTGGACAACCTCCATCCAAGACACTTCCCCTCACCTGCGGAGTCCCACAGGGATCCTCTCTATCCCCCACCTTGTTTGTTATTTATATTAATGACCTCCCTTTTCTAGTACAGCACTCTCAATATCACATCTACCAATGCTGACGATTTCCAAATATACCTGTCCTTCCCACCCTCCGAGCTAGTGTCAGCGACTAAAAAGCTTCAGGACGATCTAATCCGAATCAGCTAATAAGTTGAAGCTAAATGCAGAGAAAACGAAAGCAATTTTAATAGGCTCCACTCACCTCCTTAAAACCGTCCCTAATATCCCTACCCTGCTCCTAAACAATGATCCTATCAAATTCTATCCTCGGTGTAACCTTCGACTAAACCCTTTCTTGGAAACACCGCATCTCTAATATCTCCCGCCGCACCTTTTCTACCTTAAAGCAATTGAATCATCTCCGTAACCTTCTTCCACATGAAACCCGTAGACTTCTGGTCAATTCCCTAATGTTTCCTCAATTTGACTATTGATGTACGGTCTATGGGGGTATCTCCGGGTATCTCGAAGCAATAATAAAACGTCTGCTTAATTGTTTCGTACGATTCATTTTAGGGATCCCAAGAGACGTCTCTATCTCACCTATTTACGAAAAGTTAATGTGGCTATACCGATCCTACCGTCGCAAATATCTCCTGGCATCATTTCTTTACTAAGTTTTCCGATCTCGCCATCCTGCATATACCTTCGAACTCCCTCAGCCCAAATAATCGGTTCATTCCCGCAATACCCGGTCCAGGCCATCAGATATATTTATACCGGCCCACCGAACGTCAGCTTTTGAAAGAACTTTCATATATTTAGCCATTTCTTATTTTTCGGCGAATCAAGAGCCAGATAATTTCTCCATACAAAAACAAAAACAAAGGTACTTTATAGGAAAACAAAAAAGGCCCCTTCCCAATTTAAGCCCCCTCAGAACATTTTAATAATTACAAAGCATACCTGATATTAAAGGATGCTTGATTCTCATTGAACATGAAGAGTTTGATCAAAATCGTTTAAGTCGTTTTTGAGAAAATCGAAAAAAACGTAAAAATGGGAAACAAAGTTATGAAATAAAGTACCCCCTCCGTTTGATCAATTTTGATAAAAATTTTGCTGTAATATCGCGAGCATATACAAACATCAAATACCCAGTTTTATCAAAATCGATGAGCCATTTTTGAGAAAATCGAAAAAAACGTAAAAATGGGCAAAAAGTTAAGAAATAAAGTACCCCCTTCGTTTGTCTAATTTTGATGAAATTTTTGCTGTTACATCGCGGGCAGATACATATACCAATTACCCAATTTCAGGTTCGTGCGCTTAATTGTTTTTGAGCTAATCTGTTCACACCAGAGTTGGGCTGTAAAGAAATCATCGATAGAATCGATTGGTTGAAGAGGTTTTTTTTATTGGTATGGTTATCTAATTAGTATGTGCTATAAGCAATCAATAAATGATAGTTTTTTTCTTTTCAGCTTGTTCGTTATTTCTACATTACAAATTAATCAATCCCCTTGAACTAATTTAATATGGGCAAAAAGTAGTTTAACTACAAATCACAGAACTACATGTACCTTAGTTGTAAACTAGTTGCAACTACAACTACTTTTGTAATTTGTAGTTAGCGAAGCACAACTACAACTAATGTAGTTGGGAAAAAGTAGTTGCATTTTTACAACTACTACTAGTAGTTTTAATTGTAATTATATACCTGCAACTACAACTACTTTTATTGGTAATGGACAGTTTTAATCGATATCAAGTATTTCAAATGCAATTCAGCTAATATATAAAACACGAGGATTGATTAAGAACCCGAGTATAAAAAAGTAATTTACTGCATGAGAATAATGAGAAAAAAAAATTGTATTACTTACTATTTCAAAATATATTATCATTCAAAATAAAACAAATGCCCATTTAAAATATAAAATAATCTTTTACTTTTAAATAAAATACATGTCACGAACAGAATTATATTTTCCCCGAGACAGGTTATTGCACTGAACGGAACGGAGGGAACCTCTACGCTTTCTATATTTTTGTAAATTTTATGATATACATACATACATATAACATTTGCAGGCAGGTACCGCCCGTTATAGATAGTAAGGATTCTACATGACATCTTCATCGCGCCCCCCACTTTGAGAATCACTGTTTTTTAAAGGACTCAGGGGTTATAATAAGTTATCGCAATACTTCCACTTACTATATATTTCATATATAGGTAAGTGAAAGTAAAAAATGTTATTTTTCTTTTTGCAACATAATTACTTAATATATATATTCTTTTGTTCCTCCCCTTCCTCGCCTTTTAGGCTATACAGAGTTTCCCGGCCAAGGGAGAAGATGGTGGATTAATGCCGAGTAATATTATTAAATATCCCCTGGCTCCGGGTTTTGAACTTGCTATCTTCGGCTTTCCGATCGTACGTTGCCAAGGTCATTTACAACGTATATTTTTGTGAGCATCGTCTGTATAACAAACAAATTTTGGTTTATATATATCATTTTATATCATGGTCTCTAAAACGGGATATGTATCCCATATTAGGACACCCCCCTATTCCATATTAAGAGCCTATTTTCAAAAAGTACAAATTTGACTTATCTCACATTAACCGTGATTACAAATTTCAAAAATGAGATATGGTATGTTTCTTCATTGGTCTACTACTACTGTTAAATGTATAACAACATTTTTTGAATCGTCTAAGTAATTTAGGGCCAACCAATTAAGTATTAAAAAAAGTATCCCATAAAAGGGCACTTTCTCCTACCATAACTTTCTTCGGTTGCTAGTTGGGCTTTAGGAAATATCTTGGTTGTTTATCTTTGTCCAAATTTTGACTTCTACACCTTCTGTTGCACATAACATCATAATGTGATTGAGGAATGGATCGTTTTTATTACTTGTCAAAATCATGGAACAAATTTCATAGCGGCGATTTTCTTTTCTTGGTATTCGTTTAAATGATGAGGCTCACCTACTTAGCCAACTTATCTAACCCATTTTCCTTACCAATAGCCTTCAAGCAGGCATCCCTATCAAATCAACGAAGGTCTGAACCTTTAGGTCGTGGATTTTGATAATTTTTCAGTTATTTATTGCATTTATCAATGTAAAGAAAAATAAGAAATTTCAAATTTTTTGTAGCTACAGTTTTTGAGAAACAATTTTTGAAGAATTAAAAAAAAAAAGAAACGTGTTTTAAATACGGTTTTTGGGTTAATTTGAGCTAGAAAGCTGAAACCGGTTTCATATTTTTTAGTATTCTCAGGGTCGTAAGGAACAAAGTATAAGATTTAAGAGAGGGTGATTTAACCATCAATGTGAATAAAAGAAAAATGTATCTGAAGTTGTATCAACAACTTCGGAGCGAATGTTAATATTTTTGCCGACGACTGTTTACATATCGTTTACCTCAGGAACCAGAATGAATAAAAAAAAATAGGTACATTTGTCGTAAATATATGATTATTAAAACCATTAACAAAATTAATGCCTCGGATTTTTTTTTTTTGTATCGTAGTGTTATCATTGTTAATTTATTTAACTTGTTTGGCGTAATTACGAATATTATAAAATTAAAATATGTAAAATTATTTATTTCATTGATATTATTAAACTAATCCCAAACACAAAATAAATGTTCGAAAAAATCGTGTGATCTAATTAGATGTTGCTGAGTAATTGTAGTTGTAGGTCTATAATTACAACTGCTACTAGTTGTAATAATGCAACTACTTTTTTCCAACTATTGTAGTTGTAGTTGGGAACTACAACTGCATAACTGGTTATTGCAAAATAGTAGTTGCGTGCTGGCAACTACAAACTACAAGTAGTTGCCAGGGTATTTAATTACAAATGTTGTTAACTACTGCCTAACTCTGGTTCACACACACACACAAGCGCGCGTGCGTGCGGAGTAATGTCCCTTTTTTAACGTCCGCTTTATGCCACAAGGGCTAATCGGGACGGGTTATGTACGGGTATCCAACCCCTTCTAATCCATAGCAAGCCGCTGAGTCTGTTCAGTGAAGCCGTTCCGGATGAGGGCGGGATTCGAACCTGCACCGCCAGCGTGGGAGTCGGAGACGCTATCCCCTCGGCCACGCCGCGGCCCAATAATAATGTCCCTTACTATATATATATATCATATATAGGTAAGTGAAAGTAAAAATCTAATGTGCAGATCCAGAGGTAGGGCTGTGGGGGCTGCAGCAGAAAACGGCCTGATCTGCCCTTGATTTAAACTCGCTCAAAAGGGGTAAGCGCGCCCCACACGAATTTTTTCTATTACGTTAAATGAAAAACGATGGAGTAAATATGCCTCACCGAAATAGATTATAGATAATATTTATAAAAACTACGCCCCAACTTACAAAATGATAGTCCTTCGTTGGGAGGTAATCCTAAAAGCTTAATTTATTTGATACGTTATATCAATATAATTCGAAATTTGCATGAGCGATCGTGTAAGCCAAGAGTAAGTAATCTTGAAAACCTACTCAAGACTCATACAAAAAAGAAAACTCAAATAGTAACAGTGAATCGAATTGCGCTTGTGCGACTGGAGACCAAAATATGTGTCGCCGAATGTGGTTTAAAAAAAAAGTCCAGAGTTAGTAATTTTGGATTCAACGTGCTGAAAAACCTATCGAACGATCCTTGTATTGAATTAAATCTTGGATGTTACAATTAACTCGAAATGCGCATGCGCGAACTAAAATCTGATAGTGTATTCAGCTCAGCGTCGTATTCATAGTGTATGTTGTATTCAGCGTCCTTGAAAACCTAATCAATTATTTAAAACAAAGAAATATAAAACATGGTAGTGGATTGAATTGAGCAGCGCGCGGTCGAAAATCTGGTAATCAGTTCAGAATCAGCGTCCCTTATAAATGACTTTCATATCAAATAAAACATCAAAAGTAACTGTAAATCGGAAAAAAAATTAAATCAGAAATAGTGTCTTTGAAAATCTAATGAGAAAACCTCTTAAATCTCACCAAACTTAAATTCGAAGTAACCTAAATTTCAAAAATGAATTAGAATCAAGAAAATTAATAAAAACTTTATGAACTGTTCTAAAACAATTGAATACCCCACTTCACCTCCGATCCTAAAAAATGCAATAAAATTTTTTAAATTATTATTGATATATTAATAATGATTTTAGTGATTAATAAATTGATATATTAATAATGATTGAAATTATTGTCTTTTTATTTTTAAGAATTTTACCTTATTAACTGAAAAAAAAAAGTTCACTAACAACCTACTAAGAGTTGAAACCGAAATGTTTTGATAATTGTGTAAATAGCTTAATCACATAAAATAGCTTTATTCAAATTTATTTACATATTTTTGTTGGTTATTCTTCGTAAGATAGAGAGTATAGCATTATGATTATTGCAAAACTTGAAAGTCTTCGATAATTTTCAATCCATCATTTATTTATTTTTAATTTATATTAGATTTTGTCGATGGTTATGTTGTAATACTCCTCGACTCCTGGAACTGCAATCATCTGGAACAAGGTGCTCAATATAGTTTTGTAAAAAATGCTTAAAAGTTTTTGACTTTACTTTAATCAAGAGTATGTTGGAAGCCAACGTTGAATACATAAATCACTTTAACTCTATTTCTATAACGAAGAGCTTTCGGTTTATAATTTTTTCTTCTGTTTTTTATTTGCGCTAGTGAACGCCAAATGAGTAACTTTGGAGAATAATCTGTGACTACATGAAATTAAAAAAATCTGGTGCGTGCGCGCAACACACAACTTTCACTTACCAACTTACTTAGATAAGAAATTGACGTGTTTTGTTAAATATCATTTCCCAAAGTCACGCATTTTTCTACATTCATATCTTATTGTTGTTAATCGTTAAAGCTGTTTTTGAGTAAATAAGAAACCCGTGAAAATGATACAAAATGTATTAAGTAAAGTCCCCCCTTCGGTTGATCAATTTTGATGAAATGTTGGCTATCACATATTTGGCATATACAATCATCAAATACCCAGTTTGATCAAAACCTTTAAAGCCATTTTTGACTAAATAAAAAAAAAAAACACGTGAAATGATACAAAATTTATTAAGTAAAGTCCCCCCTCCGGTTAATCAATTTTAATGAAATTTTAACAGTCATATCTCGGGCACATACATACATTAAATACCCAATTCGATCAAAATCGTTAAAGCCGATTTAGAGTAAATAAAAAAAACACGTGAAAATGTTACAAAATTTATTAAGTAAAGTCCCCCCTCCGGTTAATCAATTTTGATGAAATTTTTAGTCATATCTCGGGCATATTTATACATCAAATACTAAGTTTAATCAAAATCGTTAGAGCCGTTTTTGAGAAAATCGAAAAAAACCTAAAAAGTTAATAAGTAAAGTACCCCCTCCCTTTAAGTAATCTTGATGAAATTTACGCTGTCACATCGCGGGCATATACCTACACTAAATACCCAATTTCAGGATCGCACGGTTTATAGTTTTTGAGCTAGTCTGTTCACACACACACACACACAGACACACACACACACACACACACACACACACACACACACACACAGACCATTTCGCGGGACTTGGTCATTTCGACTCAGGGGACCCCAAAACGTGTATTTCTGTTGAAAACCGGAAGTCGAAATTTTTCACGATCGCAATACTTCCACTTACTATAAACTATTTCATATATAGGTAAGTGAAAGTAAAAATAAATAAAAATAAACAGTTACTGATTTCAAGCTGCTGAGGGCATTCCTTGATTGATTAGCAAAACACTGTATTACTAACGCCTTTTGGCGTTGACTTCTTCAGGATATTATTAATGAACTCCGCAATTTTTAAAGATTTACTTCTTCCAATTTTTAGCATTTTTCATTACAAACTACATGATAGAAGTTAGTTTTATCCCAGTACAAATAATCCCGCATTGGGTTCTTGAAAATGAAAGGTTTGTTTGTTTATATAACGCAAGTTCCATTTATTTTTTTTTTTTCAGATGGTCAATCCACATTTAGTTTTCGATAAATTTTATGATGAGTGTAAACTTTATAATAAACTTTGAAATTAAAAAATAATGCACCTTCGTGCGACAAAAGTTTAAAACTTGCAATTTCGTCTAGTGAATCCTAAAAGGTGCAGTATAAAACTTATAAAAACATTCCATTAGCTTGATTCGGATAAGTAACTTGAGTTCAAGCTGTTCTGAAAAAAAAAAAAAAAAAATGACCTTGCACGGGAATCCAAGCTTTATTCATAATATTTTAATAGATGTGCCAGTCTGATTACAACTGTTATCTGCTGATTGAATTGGATCTAAGTCAACTCTTCTTACTAATAGTGTTTTTTGGCATAGTAAATTATTTGTTTACTTTTGCAGAGATTGAATGGAGTTGCTGAATGTAATGATGAAAAAAAAATACAATAATCATGGGGCCATAGTTATAATATTTTGAAGCAAAGGAAATATTACATTATTTTTATTGGATCTACTGAGGTTGTTTGCTTGAAATATTGAATTACAAGAGATTATTAAAAACTTATTGTTTTTCATTGATTTATAAGGTGCAAAATGGTATTTATTCAAATCCACTAAATAAATAAGTAAGAGATTTATAAAGTGTATACCATCTCAGTGTAATTATTATAATATTTTTTGAATTGGAAGTTGTTTTTTGCTCCCCTTCAATAGCATTCAAATATTAAATATTAACTTAAACTTGGCAAATTCTGTTTTTATTATTGTTATTATCATGAAAAAATCAACAAATTAAAAAAAATTTGGTTGATTCAAAATGAAGCAGATATTGATCTAACAGCTGATTGATTTTCAGGTTCTGGTGAGAAACTTAATAAATTGAATAATACTCCATTTTTTGTTTGTGAAGTCTGTCAAAGAAGCTATAGATCTAAAACTGGATTGTATGTTCACAAAAGGTATTATTGCGGCAAAGAGGCACAGTTCAAATGCCCTTATTGCCCATACAAAGCAAAGCAAACTGTCAATTTAAAATCTCATGTAATTCTAAAACATCAAGTAGGAGAATCCTTTTAAAGGAAACAATTGATTTTTGTTTTATAACATGAAGTTTTGTATGATTTTCACCATTGATTCTGTTGTCTATTTAGTGTTATGGAGATGAAATCTGTTTATTTTCCTATATATCATACTTATCACTTTTTTTTTGTAACATAGATTTGTGGAGATAGTGGTGTTCTTATGATAGTACATTTCATAT
Source organism: Aelia acuminata (assembly GCA_911387785.2). Taxonomy (NCBI): domain Eukaryota; kingdom Metazoa; phylum Arthropoda; class Insecta; order Hemiptera; family Pentatomidae; genus Aelia; species Aelia acuminata. Next base: position 54,750,788 of record OU426981.1, read on the forward strand.
TTATATTATAAACATATTAAAATGACAGAGAATTCTTTTGTCCATTTCGTTTTCATTCTAAATTCACAATTTTACCTTCTCACATGCTTTTGTTTTTAATTATTAAGTGATCCTTCCCTGATAGATCTCTCATTAATATAAATAGTTCCTGATGTACGAATCGAAAAGTCCAAAATATTTACATTGCATAATTCTATTGATTTTCCTAAACTATCTTTTTAATTTATTTTTTAGATAATCAATGGAGGGAACCTCCATCGGATAACTACTTTCAATGTGAGGCATGTTTGAAAGTATATAAATCAAAAGCTGGATTTTACTTACATCAAAAGTTTGATTGTGGTAAGGAGCCTCAGTTTCAATGCCCACAATGCCCTCACAAATCTAAACGGAAAGGAGATCTGAAGAGACATATGGCAACACATTGTAAAATATTGGTTGATTTTGGAATTGTTGCTCCCAATGCATTAACTTAAAAGTTAATAATTTTATGAGAAATAACAATTATGATGACTCTCATTCAAATGCTTCATATTAAAATGCTCCTTAAGATGATTTAAGAGTTGTTTGTAGTTGTGTGAATAGTATATTGATACTTAAATAATAATGAATAATTAAGATCTTTTGATAATCTTTTTATTAAATTAGGATTAAAATTTGTAGCTACTCTGATATGTTGTTGATTTACCATTCATGGTAATGGTATTAATTTGATTTTCACTTTGGTTAACCTATGGTTTAAATAAAAATGGATGTTATTTACTTCTATAGGACAGTATGCCATGTGAAATTATTAATTTGTGATATTTTAAACAGTATTTTTTATATAAAAAAAATATTTTTTAGTTAATTATGTTTGTATTAATTTAATATGGAAAGAGAATCTGTGATAGCCTAGTTTTTATTGAAGATACATTTTTATTTCAACATGTTATTCTGTTTATGGTGTGTTTTTTTTTTAAATTAATATGTTAGTTAAAAAATTATAAAAAAACTTTTACTTTAATAAAAACAGGAAGTATTTATTTCTAAAAAATTATAGTTGTTTCACATTATCTTTATATACATTTATCATTAACTGTTTTCTAATTTTTTATCTTAATTATTTGAGAAGCATATTGCATTCATGAAAAATTTCCAATTTGAGTTTTCAACAAAATTACTGAGTCCAAATAATCAAGTATCGTGAAATAGTCTGTGAATAGACCAGCTCAGAAATGATGATGATAGTATGAAATTGAAATTAGTTATTGAAGTTGGTTTTGTCTTAGAGGTTACAGCAATTTTATGTATCATCTATAACAGCTCTGAAGATTTTGATCCCCAAACTCCAATTAGTACTTGGTTTCTAAAAAAAAAAGTGTTTGTGTGCAGACTAGTTAAAAAACGATAGGTTGTATGTAACTGAAAGTAGGTATTTAAGGTAGGTATCCATTTGATGAATATGAATAACATAAACAAACACCATAAAAAAGAAAATTATTTTTTTAAATCATCATTACTTTTTTTAAATTAGTTTTATAAATTTCACCTATCTTGCTTTTCTTATATATTTCTTCTGTAATTTTAGGTTTTCTGCTTAAACATAAGTGCAACAAATGTGGGAAATCTTATAAATATCGCAATGGATTAATTCAACATTTGCGATATGAATGTGGAAAAGAACCTCAATTCTTTTGTCCTACTTGCCCATATAAAGCAAAACATAGATTTCATTTAAAGCGTCATATTGCTTTTGTACATTTTGATAATGTTAACAATTTATTTTAACATTGTAAGTTTGATAACTACAATGGATACATTTTTAAATAGTTTTAGAATTTAATGAAATCACTAGACAATTTTCAATAGTATTTAATTAATTTTTCATTCGTTATTATTTGGAATAACTTGCAGTTAAATATTTAATTTATTTTACGGACTTCCAAAAAAGAGCAAAAAATAGTTTAATCATTTCATCTACTTTTTATTTTATTATTTATTTATTTTTTTAAGCCAGGAAATTATAAGTGTGTTTCAGTGTCATAATGATATTCTTTAATGATATTTAAATATTGCTTTTGTTACACTCTGTTATAGTTAGCTAAGTTTATTAGAAGTATGAACTTAAAGGAAAGTATAGAGTATCCAGAAATACAGATTGTTGACCAGGCATTGTCTCACCTTTGTGATCTTAAAAATTGAAGGGGTTAGTGAATCAGCATGTTATCCAACAAAATAGTGAAGTTGCTATTTTTTCTGCTTCACACATTCAGCAGTTTTTTACTTTCACTTACCTATATATGAAATAATAGTAAGGGAGTGTATTCCGGTCGTGAAAAATTTTGACTTCTGTTCTTCAACGGAAATACACGTTGTGGGGTCCCCTGAGTCCAAATAAGCAAGTCCCGCGAAATGGTCTGTGTGTGTGAGAACAGACTAGCTCAAAAACTATAAACCATACGAACCTGAAATTGGGTATTTGGTGTTTGTATATACCGATGATGTGACAGCAAAAATTTGATCAAAATTGGTCAAACAGAGGGGGCATTTTATTTCGTAACTTTTTTTCCAATTTTTACAATGTATCGATTTTCGTAAAAACGTTTTTAATAATTTTGATCAAATTCGTCATGTTTAATGAAAATCTAGTCTTCTTTTATATCAGGTAAGCTTTATTATTATTAAAATGTTCTGAGGGGGCTTAAATGGGAAAGGGGCTTTTTTTGTTTTCCTATAAAGTACCTTTGTTTTTGTTTATATGGAAAAATTGACTTTCTCTCGTTATGCCTAAAAATAAGCAATGGCTAAGTATGAAATATCAAAAATATCAAGTAAATATATACCGGAGAAAAAAAGGAAAGATATTCCGTCAACTCCTAAAACACTTAGAGCCCTCCACGCACGCGCTGTACGCCGCTAATGACAGATCATCTATATAAATAAAGATGAAATTCTGTTAGTTTGTTTGTTTATTCTTTATAGAAATCCATACCATTTGTCCTTAATTATCCAAATTTCGCTCAGTGGTTCTTTCAGACCAGGTGCAAACACCTGTCCATATTAAAATTGCATAACTTCAGCTGATATTCTTTGTTGTTATAAAAATCGTTTTGATCTCGTTTTACATTGGTTTTTACGAAATCAACCGTTTGAGTGAATAAAAGTCTCACTTTATAGATTTTATAGATTTAAAAAATTGAATTCTCCAGGTGAAACCGGTGTATACAGCTAGTTGTTTATAATTAAAACGGTTCTGTTCATTTGATGGAAATTATTTGTTTCATGGTAACTAATTGGAGTTTTCAACAACTACATAGAGAATTATGATTGGAGTATTTGCTTGCATTGTCAAATTATCACCTGTAAAAACATTTATTTAATAATAAAAAAAATTAGTGTACTTTAAAGAGCATATCCAAACAAAATAAGTAAATGGATGTGGAAAAATGTGCGATTTTGAGAAATGGCATTTAACAAAACATGTCAATTTCGAATTCAAGTAATTGACTGATATAATAATTAAATAAAACAATAATTGAATTAAGTTGGTAAGTGAAAGTTGTGTTGCGCACAGATTTTTTTTTTAATGATGTACATTATTTACTCAAAATAAAAGAAACAAGTTAGGTTTAAAGGATTCCACTGACACTTTATAAACTTCCATTACTAAATCAAACAGAGACAAAATTCTTAGGACTCACTATAAGCAGCCGACTGACCTGACTGACCTGGAAATGCCATGTCTCAACATTAAAAAAAAGGCTAAACCACCAACTCTCACTATTCAGATGAAACTTGCATAATAAAAAATACATATCACATACGAAAAAAAAAAAAAATATTATGTATAATATGCCAATTAGACCAATGTGGACTTAGGCCACTGATATTTAGGGATCATAAAAAAAAAATCTCACCTACAGACCATTCAATCTAAATTTCTCCGATATATTACTCTCTGCCCATTTTACATTACCAACAAATCATTGCACATAGACCTAAAAATACTACTCGTAACTGACCTAATTATGAAACATTTTAAAACATTTCATTAATAACTTGCTAGATATTCTAACCTTCTGGTACAAACATTACTGGCAGACATTCTTCCACAGAATTCAAGGAGACTCAAATGTCTCTGGAACTGGGACTGTTACTGTAGAACTATGTCATGCTGGGAGAGCCTTCGCTTGGAGGTTTCTCCAATCGAGAACCCAAAATAATCCCCTGACGGAGGTTATCAAATAAAAATTGAATTTACAATATATGCCAATAAGTATTTGTAAAATTTTAATCTTATAAATTTATTATTTTGTTTAAAGAAGAAAATAATGTGTTAATCCTACAAAAATCTAATTTCTTCAAAAATGTCACTTAACATTGTAATTCACTAAGCTCTGCAATTAACTTGATAATTAGGCAATTATTATTATTCATGCTACTAATAATTTTTTTTTTTGTTTTGTTATGTTTTTTTAATAAGAGATTATTATGTTACTAATTATGATATTCTTTAGGTTACCTTTTGTTGATATCAAGAGATTCTTAAGGACTACTGATAATTAGAACTTCCTGAGAAAGCTGTTTTTCTTTTAAATAGTAATTATTAATTCATAATAAAGTAGAATTTTTGTTTTTTGTATAGTTGATTGTATAAAGCACATGAAACTTATGTGCACACACAAGATGAATGATTATATTTTATGTTTTTAGAAGTGGATTTTTGTCGTTTTTGAATAAACTTTTTATTTTTATTACATTTGAATTTAAATTTAATTTCATATGTTGCCAATTGAATAAATATTAATGAACATTAAATGGATAAATATTTAAAACAATAAATAGTTAAAAAATTAATAATAATTACTACTATTGTGTCTCTAATGATTTGAAATTTTCACAGGATATGCTCCCTTTGGTGAGAAGAAATATCAATGTCATACTTGTCAAAAGAAATATCGTCATGCTAGTAGTCTGCAAAGTCACAAAAAATATGAATGTGGCAAAGAACCACAGTTTCAATGCCCATACTGTCCACATAAAACGAAATATACAAAAAGTTTAAAAAAACACATATTAATGAAACATTTAGCTGTACAAAATACTGGTACATTATTTGAAGAAGGTTCTTTATAGCTCTTAAAAATATTATTCATGATATCAGAAAAATATTACTTCCAGTTTGTAATTTATTTCTCAAATAAATTTTCCTTAATTTTCAGTGTTAATATTCATTTATTACCCTTTAATTAATATTTTTCTGACAACTTTTGTTATTTGTATTTAGTCTTTAGATAAAGCTACTAGAATAGCTTTAAATTTTTAAAAATGTTATAACTTCTCAGATTTATATGAAAAAAACACATTGAAATGTGCCCTTAATACAAAGTATGTTAATATGTAACATTCTACTTGCTGTATAAAGGAAAGTCCTACATTCCTGATAAAGCAATTCAAAACTAACAATTAAAAAACAAAAAATAAATGAATACTTCATTTGACAAATATTTGATAAAACCTAAAAATATTACTTACATAATTTAAATGATTAAAAACAAAACAACAGCTGTTTCATACTTTTTAAAGTTTTATGTCAATTGCTGTAAAAGGTCTCGAGACCACTGTCATTTTAGTCTATAATTATAGGGGGAGGTTGACCAGTTACTGGGAAGAGTAAATAAAAAGGATGAGTGGATTAGGTTAATGAATTTTTGAAGAGTGAAATCTTTGAAATCTGTATGATATATAATATTTACTTGTTCATGTTGTTTAGGGTGTGATTAAAAATATAGCAGGGTGCATTAGTGATTTTTCTTAGAATTTTGGATTGTTTGATTTGTATTTTGTAAATGTGGGGACATGTTTTGTGGGACCCCAAAGTTCTGCTCCGTAATTCCATATAGGTCTCAGAATCACGGGCCTAACCTTTGGGGGGGACACGTCCCCCCAATATTTTGGCAGGAGGGCTGTCCCTCTCCCAATGTAAAAAAATAAATAAAAATAAAATTTTACGAACTTATCGGAGTTTAACCAATCAAATATAATACAGTCGACTCCGTTTAATTGGGTCATCAGATAATTGGGACCACAGCTTAATTGAGCCATTTTTAATAAAACGGAATCAAATATAGGTAAATAGTCACTGCTTTATTGCATTTTTATTGCTTTATTATTTATCTGCTAATTGGGCCGAAACTTTCTTGAACTTTAACATTTCTAATAAATGGAATGGAAACTCTAAGCCCCATTGTCAATCGAATAACCTAAGTATCTAAAACCAATCCTGTTTCTCTACCAGAAGCAAGAAACCGTATCGAAAAGTTTAGTCGCTTTTTTTTTCAAAAAGGAATTGTGGAGAGGCCTTTAGATGCCCTAAATGCGCTAATTATGTATGTGGCTCATAAGTTTACTAGTAAAGTGACAAGGCACGTTGATTCTTTTCTATTAAAAAGAATTGAAATAAAAACATCTTCTGATTCATTTCTTATTTCGAAATTTTGTCTTTATAAATATAATCTATATTATGCACAAATAGTTATTTTAATTTGTTTCATTTAGTATATTTTGTATATTAAAACATCTATTTAAGAAAAATACATTTAACAGTTAAATTAATCGTATTATTTTTACCCCATCATTAAATTAATAGACGAGATAGTTAGGCCTAAATGTACTTATTAACTTGGTTTCCCCACAAATAGGCATTAGATACCACACTTTTACCGTATTCCAGTGATTAGATGTATTTAGGCATATTTTATTTGTATTTACACGTGGATTCATGATCTCCGCTTTATTAGGTCCTCCGCCTAATTGGGACAAAACAAATTTTCCCTTTATGGCCCAATAAAACGGAGTCAACTGTACAATATAAATATAAAATACTAGTTAATTACAGGTTAATTACTTCTCTCATATCTGCCCTTTACATAAAAAAGGAGATAAATTAAAATGCTCCAACTACAGAGGTGTCTCCTTGCTCCCATCCGCTTACAAAATATTCTCAAATATTTTATTTGCACGACTGTTACCATTTGCAGAGAGCCAACTTGGTGTCTATCAATGTGGATTCAGAAAAGGCAAATCAACACTTGATCAAATCTTTAGTTTGAGGACAATCCTGGAGAGAGGACGAGAATATAACATTAAAACGCACCACTTATTTATAGACTTCAGGGCAGCTTATGATAATGTTAACAGAGAGGAACTCTTGAAGGTTCTTTATGAATTAAAAATCCCTGAAAAATTGGTGAGACTGGTGAAGATGACAATGAAAAATGTGCGATGTGCAGTAAAAATAAGAAATGAAGTATCACAGGAATTCACTTCAAATAAGGGCTTAAGACAAGGAGATGCACTGGCATGCCTTCTATTTAACCTTGTGCTTGAGAAGGCTGTAAGAGAGGCCGGGATCCAGATTGGAGGAACAGTATTCAACCAAACTGCTATGATCCTCGCATACGCTGATGACCTCGATATAGTTGGTCGCTCCCACAATGCAGTACTAGAAGCTTTTCAAGCCCTGACTGGCCCTGCCAGGAAACTTGGACTTGAGATCAATGCTTCGAAAACTAAATACATGGTAGCAGAGGAAGCCCCAAATCCAGGTGAAATGGTTACCTTCGGAGAGTACAAGTTTGAGAAAGTATCTGAATTTGTCTACCTGGGATCACTAGTCTCACACAATAACGAGACTCAACTGGAGGTGAAGAAAAGAATCCAGGCAGCTAATTGTGCATATTTTGGATTACTGCGTCACTACAGGAGTAGAGCTCTTTCCAGAGAAACCAAAATGAGTCTCTACAAGACTTTGATCAGGCCGGTTTTGTTGTACGCATCGGAATCCTGGGCAACCACAAAATCGATGGAGCAGGAACTTGGTCTCTTCGAAAGGAAAGTCTTGCGTCGGATATTGGGAGGACGGCAGGTTGGAGGTCAGTGGCGAAGACGTACAAATAAGGAGCTATATAGCTTATTCAATGAACCTGATATTGTTCTGTTTTATAAATTGAATCGTCTAAGATAAGCGGGCCAACTGGCCAGAATGAAATCCCCAAGAAGACACTGAAAGAGCCAATTTATGGTAAAGGACGGAGAGGAAGACCGAGATCAAGATGGGTGGATGGAGTCGCTGCTGATGCCCGGAGTGTTTTAGGTATCAATAATTGGATGGTGGCTGCGCAAGATCGTGACAATTGGAGGAGGTTGTTACAGGAGGTCAAGACTCGGCAACGAGTTGTAGTACCAGTTTAGATAGATAGATAGTTAATTACAGGATACTCCATTGATTGATTAAACCCAGTTTCTCTATTCGATACTTCGTTTAAACAAAGTGGTGCCTTTTTGTTTTTTTTTTAAGCATCGTCAGATAGTTGTATATATATTTGATGAATTATATAATTTTTATTTAAAATTAATTTACTATTTTTAAAAATAAAATTTATTTTTACCGGTAATAATAAATTATGTTCTATTTATATCACTATTTTATTTATTTTTTGTATCTTGAAGATTTTTCCCACAATTCATCCTCTTTTCATTTATTTATTTATATAACTTTTTTCTCTTTTATTTATATAATTAATTCATCAAATAGTCAAAATTATGTTTAAAATGTTTCAAATCAAAACATTTTTTTAGATATCACTCGTTTAATGGAAGGCTAGTCTAACTCAAAATCGCATTTTTTAAACTTTTTTCACAAATTATCTTCCAATTTCCCTCTACTATCTCTGTGCAAGACTGTTTTTAGACCGTGATAGTGGTGATTCGTGAAACATTTCAACAACTAGATGAAATAGACTATGGATATCCTAAGAAGGGAATAGAAGGTTGGCTCGCCTGAAAATCGCTATGTTTGAGTTGTAGCAGTGTTACATCAGACGAGCAAGATTAATTTATTTAGAAATGTTTATATTATTGATTAGAAAGAGATGAGATGCAAATCTTTTAATGCAATATTTACAATAATTTAGTCCTCAACTAGAAATGAATTTGGTTGACTATATTATTATTTTACATATTATTTTTTTTTTTTAAATAATAAAATATAATATTTAAATGATTTTATTAGAAGATAAAAGATTCGACCATGGCCGGGAATCGATCCCAGGTCCTCCGCATCTACGTTGCGGCGCTCTTACCACTGAGCTAACCGTGGGGCCGTCCCAGACGTGATCGAATCTTTCACTTCTGCGATCCCTCCCACCAGGACTCGCCACATTGTAGCGAAGTACCAGGGGGCTGAACATTTGTCCAGGCGAACGGGATCTGATGGACATACGTCGCAGATATTCATTTAATGATGCATTTATTAATGGTCTTTGGTTGAATATTTTAATTTATAATTTTTAAATTATTTTATTAGAAGATAAAAGATTCTAATAAAATAATTTAAAAATTATAAATTAAAATATTCAACCAAAGACCATTAATAAATGCATCATAAAATATAATATTTTATTATTTTTCTTTCTTTATTTTCTTTTTTTTTAATTTCAGCTCTATTCCCTCTTTTGAAACTTATCATATTACAGCATGCAATTTCTTCTTGTTCTTTATCTTCAATCTCGCTTTAATAGAAATTTCTTTGAATTTTTTCTGTATCTCTTACAGAATAACAATTTCTTTCACCCCTCATTTTTGTTTCAGCAGTTACTGGGAATGGATACTGCTGTGATAAATGTGGAAAGAATTACAGTTATTCAGGAAGCCTCAAAAGGCATCAAAAATATGAATGTGGGAAAGAGCCTCAGTTTCAATGTCCTTATTGTACACATAAAGCAAAACACCGTTCAAATTTAAAATCCCACATGATTTATATGCATTGTATATCCTAATTTAAGTTTAAATTGAATTCTTAAATTAAGAATTGTTTGCTTATAAAAAGCATTAAATCATATTGATTGTTTTAATTTTTATTTGTTCTCTGACTAAAATTCTGTTTGAGAATTTGTTACATTAATATGTAATGTAATAATGTAATAATTTTAATTTCATAACATGGCATTAAAAATTTAATTTAATGAATCTAATTGAAGTTTAAATGAACTCAAGTGCCATATTTTTATGTTTTTACTTCTGTATCATTATTTTTCTTTTAAAATTTAAATTAGTTGTTTTTATTTTTTTAATTCAATAAAAAATTATATTTAGATAAGATTTAAAAAAAAAATTAATAGGAATAATTTTTTATTACCCCCCAAAGTAATATTTTATCCTTTTTCATTTTTCTGTCTATTATTATAATTTTAAAATATTGGAAAAAAATACTCAAAGCATATATAAGTGAATCATTCAAGGATCCAAAAAAATTGTAAAATTCACTTACAAATTCATATTATTATCAACACCAATCAGTAGCTTGGGAATTGGAGCTCCTTAGTGAAAAAATATTCCACAAAGTTGTAGAATATCAAATTCTGCACCCATTGGACACCAAAAATCAGTCAAGTAACTAAAAATTACTTATGTCCGAATATTTGGCAATGGAAATATACATGAAACTTCAAGTTAAGTGTAATTTTTACAGAGTTATTACTTTCACTTACCTATATATGAAATATATAGTAAGTGGAAGTATTGTGATCGTGAAAAATTTCGACTTCCGGTTTTCAACGGAAATACACGTTTTGGGGTCCCCTCCATCCAATGAGTCGAAATAACCAAGTCCCGCTAAATGGTCTGTGTGTGTGTGTGTGTGTGTGTGTGCGTGCGTGCGTGCGTGTGTGTGTAACGATTTTGATTAAACTAAGTATTTGATGTATTAATATGCCCGAGATATGAAATTTTGTATCATTTTCATGTGTTTTTTTTTTTATTTACTCAAAACCAGCTTTAAAGATTTTGATCAAACTGGGTATTTGACGTATGTATATACCAAAGATGTGACAGCCAACATTTCATCAAAATTGGTCAAACGGAGGGGGCACTTTATTTCATAACTTTTTTCCAATTTTTACCTTTTTTTCGATTATTCCAAAAACGGCTTTAATGATTTTGATCAAATTCGTCATGTTTAATAAAAATTAGATGTTCAATAATATCAGGTAAGTTTTATCAGCATTAAAATTTTCTGAGGGGGCTTAAATGGGAAAGGGGCCTTTTTTGTTTTCCTATATAATTAACTGTCTCTCATCACGCCTAAAAATAAGAAATGGCTAAATATGAAGTATGAAAAAATCAAGTAAACATATACAGGAGAAAAAAAGAAAAATATTCCGTCAACTCATAAAAGACCTTGAGCTCACGCATGCGCCGTACTCCTTTTTCCTGCAATATGATCATCAAATATTGATGGTAATAGGTTTTGAAGGTAGATTTGTCCATTTAGGCAAAATTGTCTGGCTGAGAAAATATATGATAGGATCATTAGCCCCCCCCCCAAAATAAAGAGAAAAAAGAGAGATATTAAAAGAAAAATTAAAATAGCTTACATGGTACTTAAATATCTCATGCATACATACAGAGGGGGGAAAATAATAATGGGCCACTGTTTTCTGATGTCCCCTCTACATAATTGGTACCTCGAAGATTTTTTCGAGAGAATAAATTATGGTCAGGGTGAACCTAAACCCTCAGGTCTGTCTCTAATTTTATTTAAAATAATTTTTTCTCATTTTTCTCATAGTTCCTTCCAAAAGAGATACGTGTGTCAAATACCTTGCCAATAGGTACATTGTCAGATCTTTCTTCTCTGATAGGTCTAAATTTGTTCTACACATATATGATGGTTGAATGGTAGTTAAAATAGGAGGAAACAAACGTTTTCTCACATGTGCTCTACAGCTCTTATCACCCTTTTTGCATTGCATAAATTACGGTACAGAGAGTAATTCCTTTTATAGACAAATGTAGCTTTGTTGAATTCTCGAATAGAAGCTTGACAGCTCAAAGTATATCAATAAAGTATTAAGAATCCACTAGGAAGAGCGCTCACTGGTGCTGGTCAATTCGTTTTCAAGTATGATACAGCCTACCCTGGTACAAAAAATTAATTATGCCAATAACCTTCATAATTAGATTCTATGGCCCAGATTTAAATCTCATTGAACAGCTTTAAAACTAGCTGGAGCGAATCATTCGCTATCGTCACGACCACCACAGACATTACCAGAGTTGGAATAAGCCCTAAGTGAACAATGGAAAGAACACTGCAGTAAAACTTTGGGCACCTTATAATGAGCAAGCCAAGCCACTAATCAAGTTAATTGTTTGGCATTAATAATTACAGAACGGTCTCCTGGTAATCCGAAACCCTGTAATCCAAACAAATTGTAAAGAATGAAAAAAAAAATTTAAAATTTAACTAATGATAGACAGGTAAAATCACTTTTACCAATCACACAAACCTAAGTTTGTTGTCAAAATGAAACATTTTATGCTAACTTTGAAACAGATGTGAAATTCTAAAGAAATTGAAAACACACACACATAATTTCACACAACTTGGTATTTGGACTCAGGGGACCTCAAAAGGTGTATTTCCGTTGAAAACCAGAAGTCAAAATTTTTCAAGATAGCAATACTTTCCCTTACTACACATTTCATACATACATAAGTGAAAGTAAAAATTTGGTTTATGAAATCATATGGCTCCATGATGTCACAGCTAAACAAATAAATATTAAAATACATATATAAATACTTAGACATCGTTCACCCACAATATATGGTTTTTTAAAAATAATCTGTCATAATTTTTGATCTGTTAAATGTATGGTAAAGAAGATTTTTCTCTTTAGATCCAGGATCATAGAAACTGTCATTTGACCTACTTGCAGCAATATTAATTTTTTTCGTGGACTATGCAGATATTAACTTGAAAATATAATAATGATATCCAAAAATTTTACCACCTAATCAATCAGGACATAAAAGGATTCAAGCCCAGAACAACTGCTTATAGATGGCAACTGGATATAGATGGCATCCTCATCTGACACCCTGACACCCTCTGAAATTTCCTAGATCCTAGATAGATGGCGGATACATTTTCGGCATCTTTTGGAAGGGAATCTTGATGGTCATGCAAGTGTTCCAGTTCATCTGGAAGGTGGAGGTGATAGTGAACCTCCAGATGAGGATGATTTTACATGGACAATTGAAAACATAAAAATAAGGCTGGGTTTGATGGTATCTTAGTATCTAAAGTATGGTGGATCTGGATTAATGAAAAACACTTTCTTATCTTATCCTCTATATTTGGAGTGAAGAAAGGTTACCAGCAGCCCTCAGAAAACCTGTGATATGTCCAATTAACAAAAAAAGGGATCAGTTAGTTTGTGAAAACTATAGGGGGATATCCCTTCTGCCTAGGGCTTACAAGGTCATTTCCAGCAAACTACATTGGAGGCTCCAACCATATGCTGAGCAGGTCATATTTCAATGTCAGTGTGGCTGCAGGAGTGGAAAATCATCATTGACCAAATCTTCAAACTTTGCAGAATGCCCAGGAACACAAAATACAAACCCAACATCTGTTATTAGACTATAAAAATGCCTATGATAGTGTAGACGGACAGGAACAGTGCCAAATGTATGGTTAAGATCCAGGCTGACCTGTCTCAGAAGTTTGATTATGGAAAAGGTTACTCTAATGATATGGCCTTGCCTGCCTCCTTTTTATTCTGGCTTTAGAGAAAGTGGTAAAAGACACTGGTATTGATACATCTTGGGCAATATTTAATATGTCTGTTCAGATACTAGGATATGAAAATGATCTGGACATCGTTGTAAGATCCCTCAGAGATGCCTTAGATGCTTTTTTTGTTCTAGAAGGTCTAGCTAGAAGATTGGGACATGTGTTGAATGAAGAAAAACCGAAGTACCTGGTAACAGGACAGAAGGCAATCCAAAATAAACGATTCAAAAGGAATTTCTCAAAGAAATTCAACAGGAACATTTTCATTTGATAAGGTGAATTAGTTTATTTACCTAGGAAGTCAGGTGAATGTAGATGGGGATTTAACACCAGAAAAAGAAGAATCACTGCATCAAACAGGTTTTATGGCATCAGAAGGCATTTTATGAGCAATATCTTAACCAAATGTACCACCTAACCAAACATAATCACAACAAAAGTATCACACAACTAAACTTCTCCTATATGTAACACTAATACGCCCAGTCCTAATTCATAGGTCAGAGACTTAGACCTTAACTAAGAAAAATGAGCTAAACCTTCTGGTTCATGAGCACAAAATCCTCTGAAACATCTATGGACCAATCTATGTTGAGAATGCAAGATAGTGCAAGCCCCCAAAAAAACTTGACAGCGCTAATATGGGACTGGTTGAGTTGGTTGTTCAAGGCTTCGTTAGGAAGACAGTGTGGCATGTGAACTATTTATGATCCAGAACTGATAGCCTGCAACTCATGATTGTGACAACTGACGAAGGCTAATAAAGGAGCCGTGACTCGGCGATGGGTTCTCGCGCGCCTCTGCAAGTCAGTATGCTTATAAACACAAATTTTCAATTTCGGTCTTAATTTTATAATATTATTGTCTTCACAATTTTGAATTATCCTGGTACAATTCAATGTATGCTATGCTACTAATTGATTTATTTTTAAAAATAATAATGATTTTTAGTTTATTAAATTTTTTTTAAACTGTTTCATTTCTTTTTACAATATTTGAAAATGCATGTTTCAAATTTTAAAAGCCTTCGAAGACATCAAACATATAAATTGGAAAACACCCTCAATTTCATTTTCCTTACTTTTTTATGGAGCTTAAGTCACTCTCACGAAACATGTTATTTGTAAGCATTTATCATTTATAAAAAATGAAAACATATATCTGGATTAAATTGTTGGTGTTTTCTTTCTTATTTAGCCTATTTGATATTTTAAAAATATATTATTATCAAAGTTCTGATACATTCTTAACCAATTATAAATATTTCCTTGCCAAAAACGGTGATCATTACTATTGCTTCCAACTGCATGAAACATTTAAATTTTTATGATGCGATGTTTTTGATAATTAAGCCCAGAGCAACAATATATTAAAGCCTCTATTTTTTCTGAACGAAAAGAAGGGTTTACAGATAAGTGTAGTCAAAATTTATTAATTTGACAACCACAAAAAACATTCTGACACATTATAAGTGTTATATGAAATATTAATATAGCTGCTTTCTTAATGATCATTTCTTTTAACATTGGATTTTGTTTAAGCCAGGAAAGTCGAGGAATAAATCAGGTACATAATAGTAATTTTTGTTAATATACATGGGATTTCAATCCTTTCCTTTAATTAGATAGATCTCTCAAATATACTATACAAAATGATGGCAAATAAGATTGATTGCTCTACCGCATAGATTTTCTTAAGAATGATCCTTGGAAAGAGAGAGAGTTTAGTTACAAAAGTGAATTATTTAAGTTTAACTAACTAACTAAGAATTACCCAAAAAATGATTTTAAAAAAGGCCTACTACTATATGTTGAAATTAGTTTTTGATTTCTTTCATTAAGATATTCAATATTTTTTATTCTATCTCTCTTTCAAGTTAGATTATCTCAGAATATTATAAAAAGCTCATAATAGAAAGAATGTTGGCGTTTCTTGGAAGAATAATTGTTGACTGATAAAAAAAACTAATTTTTGAAAAAAATTCTTTCATTTTGTCTTGTATATTATTTTTAAAAATAAATTTAATTTATCAAAACTCTTAACTCAGTTATAATCTTATTATAAGATTATAGTTAGTAAAATTTGGTCTTAAATTTTGTTTACACTTTAATTTTTATATTTAGGTAAGTACTTATTCTACATCCAGAAGCAAACGATTTATTTTTTTGTTCAAGGAGATTTTTTGTACAGTAAATAGATTCTGAGATAATCTAATTTGAAAAAAATCGTTTTTTAAAAACAAAAATCATCGTAAATTTTTGACGGCTTGATAGAAATGGATCATTTGCTTTCATTTTAAAGAAGAGGCAAAAAAATGTTTAGTCCATTTATTCTTTTACAAATTTAAAAGCATATTATCGTGGAGAAAAATTTCCATATTAAAATATTTAGGTTTTTTAATGCAAAAAGCTCAGTTTTTATTGTTTCTTTTGGAAAATTTTGGGTTTTGAGCTATATTGGTTTGTTATTCTAAGCGGTTTCTAAAGATATAAGATTCGTTAATTATTTTAGGAGATAGAAATTGAATCTAGATTAGAAGGCTGCAAAGCTGTAAAAAGTAAGAATAAACTTAAAACATAAGAAGTAGAAAATTTGAAGGGAAGGAGAGAATGATCTTTATACACTATTAACACTAAAGCTGTTTGTTTTAAAATTAATTAAAGGATTACAAAATGTTGGAGATTTATTTATATTTCGCTCAGAGTTATTATTTTAAATGCACCAGTGCATTGTCAAACCGGATTATTTAAGTTCAGAAACATTTATAGATTGGCTTAAAGTTATATACAACTTCCTAGTTTATTTATTCGTGTTTTTATTTTTACATTCCTTTATATTCAAGGACATTTCATTTCATCCAAATTACAGTATTGCTGATATGTTCTATAATATATGTTCCATTAAATTTATCAAACATTCAAATACACTAATATAAATTTATTGTCAACAGACAGTGGTAGTGGTATTGGAAAATTTATCCTTTAAGTGGGTATAAATATAGTTAGTTATTAAACTTATTTTATATATTTTATTTTTATGAATAGCCTAATTTACTATGTTTGATTTTATTTATAGGTGGTGTAGAATTCCCTTATGTTTGCAACAGGTGTAACAAGGCATATAGAATCAAAAAAAGTCTTTACAGTCACCAAAGGTTTGATTGTGGTTTAGATCCTCAGTTTTTCTGTCCTTATTGTTCATACAAAGCCAAACAGAAACCAAATTTAAAAAAACATATTATTTTAAAGCATTATCATCAGTTAACAACAGATACGGACCTTCAAAGTATAAATAAAATTGTGTCAACTTAAGGTTTCTTATTAACTATTTTTTATTAAATATAAGACAATTATAATTGCTTTATCTTTGTTACTAGTAATTTTAAAAATATATGTTTTATGATAATTATGTAAAATTTATAAAAATTACAAAAGTTATTTCAACAAGTCAATTAATATTCTTTTGTTTATATAGTTTTTATCTGCTTGTTCCTTTATGGGAGCTGGAAAAATTAATCTAATCACCGCTTCTATTAAATTAAATACACGTAAATTTTCCATTTGTAGTAAAATGTACTTTAGTTCTATTTTTCATAAATGTTTTCTCATTATTTTATTTTTATATATGCTATTAATTTAAATTACTACCATATTATTTTCCAGCAGTAAATAATTTAATAAATACCTAAATGGGATTTATCCTATTATTGATACATTGTAGGACAAATCGTTAGGCCTGCAATCATAGCAAACATTAACATGCACTGTACATTTAGGTGATGAATATGGACACATTGTCCGAAACGCCCACCACTATGTAAAAACAGTAACAGGATGTACTCAATTTAAAAATTTCAAGTAAATGAAGCAGTCTAACAAGATAATATGAGCAAACATTAATTGTTAAAATATATATTTTTTAAAAATTTGTAACTTGAAAGAAAATCATATGATTACTACTGTTTCATTGAAAGATAGTTTTACAATCTTCTAGAACCGTTACATTGTTGTATTAGTGCGTGGCCAAATTTTTTGGAATGATCTAGAACTTTCTGGGATGTTACATTTTGGACTAAATATAAGAAGTCGTGGGTTAGGGGCTTTGTGTTGCCTTGAACATCGAAGCAGAATGTTACTTTTGTGTCACTGTTCCGTCACTTGTAGATGCTGTTTGTAATGTTGTTACTGATTTGATTTCTAATTATTTTTTTGCCATTTTTGTATTATACTTTTATATTAATAAAATTATTTAAACCCACTTGGTGTTACAATAGTATTATTTGAAGTTTTTAGATTTTGTTTTTATTTATTAATATGGGTAATTCTTTGATCGAATTCCCTAATATGTTCCATATGATTCCAAAGATGTTCAATTAATCTCCCACCATTATTGATATTTCAGTGTTACCGTTTACTTGTACTAAATGTAACAAGAGATACAGGATTAAACAAAGTCTTTACAGTCACCAGAAGCATGAATGTGGAATCGATCCTCAGTTCCCTTGCCCATATTGCTCCTACAAGGCCAAACAGAAACCGAATCTTAAGAAACACATAGTATTAAAACACCATCAACCTATTCTTTAGTCATAGTGGACAGCTTTGTAAATTAAAAAAGGTAAACTTTTGTTAGAATAATTTTTTATTATAGTTCGACCCTTAAATTTAATTATTGAATCTTTCTGGCAATTAAATACTGTAGATATTATAAAATCTGTTTTTTACTATATCATATTTCTTCATCTTATCTTCTGAAACTACCTCATAAGATAACAAAAAAATCTGGTGCAATGCGTGCAACAAACCACTTTTCAATTAACAAACTATTTTGAGTAGAAATCTATGTGTTTTTATAAATGTGTTAACTCCATTTTGCAACTTCACAGAAAATAGCTTTCTCCACAATTATTTACTTATTTTTGTTTGTTATTCTCCATAAAGTTGGTATAAAGTATTATGATTACTGCAAATGTCTTCAGTAAATTTCCATGCATTATTATTATTATTATTTGTTATCCCTTTTTGTAAATATATCGTAAAGGGAAATCTATACAAGGGGTATTTACTCATAGGATCGTAGTAAATTACAACTTAATTTTCAAATTTTTGTCTTATTGTTTTCCAAAAACCGACAATGATTACTGTTCCACTGAAACCATCTTATATTTGATTCATAAATCTCATTTGGAACTAACGTTTGTAACTATAATATAATTATTAAAGACTGTCTTGAATCATATGTTTTCACACCAAAATACTTCTTTTAAATAATTTTGGCATGACTTGTTTTTCTAAGCATTAATTGTTAATTAGTTATTAATTTATCCCCCCCCCGGTCAATTAAAGAGCCGTTAGGATTAATTTTCCATGGAGTGATTATTTTTCAATGAGTGATTTCTGAATCGTCAATCGATCATGTCAAATTTTATGATTTGTACTTACCTAATAAAAAAAATTAATTTAAAAACAAATATTTATAATTAACTTAAAACATAAAATATAATTAACTTTATTCCTATCTTTCCAGGTTTGAAGCAGTTTCCATTTGTTTGTAGCAAGTGTAACAGAGCATATAGATTAAAGGATAGTCTTAATAGCCATCAGAAATATGAGTGTGGAAAAGAGCCGCAGTTCTCTTGTCCTTACTGTGTTTACAGAGCAAAACAAAAACAGAACCTTAAGTCCCACATGTTCTTAATACACAAAGATATATTGCTCCCAAACAACTTTCTTAAATTCTAGATAAATTATGCATCAGTTTTTAAAGTTGATACTTCTTAACAATATATAATCTATATGAATAAAGATGAAATTCTGTTTGTTTGTTCTTTATAGAAATCCATACCGTTTGTCCTAAATTCTCCAAATTTCGCTCAGTGGTTCTTTCATACCAGGTGCCAATCTTCAGCCATTCTCTGGGTATATTCTTTATTGATAAGTATAAAAATCGTTATGATCTCGCTTTACATTAGGTATTTACGAAATCGACCGTTTGAGTCGAAAAAAAGTATCATTTTATAGATTTTGAAGAGGCCAACAAGGCCCGGTAAGGCCGTTCCTCCGGAATGGACCAGGATCCACGTTTTAAGGCTGAACGAGTCCTTTTCGAGTTATTGGCCGAAGAGTGCGCGTCTCCCAGCTACTTGCTTCTCACTCCTGGCTCTCTCTTCTGTCCTAACAAACTTTTCTTGACCCATGCTTTTCTCATTGTTTTTTGCCTCTGAATTTCTTCTTTGTTCTTTGATATTTGGTACCTGATTGATTTATGGAAACTACCCGGTCTGTTTTTATGGTTAATTGAAATCTATCACCTCCTTGCTAATCCCCATCTGCCCTTACGGCTTTCCATGCCTGGAATCCCTATTGTCTCCAGTGATATGCCCTTTGATTTCAAAGGAGTATAATTCCCAGCAGAGTTCGGGTCGCATTTCCGATGACTATAAATAAAGCTCAAGGGCAATCACTGAGGGTAGCTTAGGGGCTTTTGTGATAATAGCTTTAATAATAATAGAAAATAAAATCTTTATGAAGCTTTTTAATTAACTTTTAAATTTGCTGCATCTTAGATAATAATATGTACTGTAGTTCTTTAAATCAGTTCTAAATTTTATCCTTTGGACTTAATTTTTTCATTAGGAAACCATATGTCTACAACTCACTAATAAATTGAGGAATTAGCTTTGGATTTGAGATTTGTATACTATTTCCATGTAATAAGTTTTTGAGAAAGCATTAGTGAAATGTGCAGGTAATCATCATCTTTAAATTTATTTATGTATGCTTGATATCTTATTTTCTAATAGTAAATTTAAATTTTAGGTTATTATTATGCCCCATTTAAGCAGAAACAATTTAAATGTGATACATGTGAAAAGGCATATACATATAAAGCAGGACTTTACCAACATAAAAAATATGAATGTGGAAAAGAACCACAATTTCAGTGCCCACACTGTCCTTACAGGTCTAAACAGAAAGCTACAATGAAGACTCATATTTGTAACGTTCACCTTAGCAACCTATCTAACTCAGCATACCAAACTAATTTAAAATTAAGGCCATTGCTGTCACAACTCAATTTAAATTAGATTAAAATCAATGCTTTAGTTTTTTAAAGTATTTTATTCCAATTTCAATTTATCTTATTTTATTTATTTATATGTTTTGTTTAAAGGCGTAAAAACTCTTCCGTCATCAACACCTAAAATTTATTTTTCTTCTTCATCTTCCTCTGTTCAGAAGTTCTTACAGAAATTGCAGTTTCTTCAGTGGTTCATCTTCAGTTCGATTTCTTCATAGGTCGATATACGTGTTCTGCTGGTCATCTTGACTTTCCCATGATAGCATCTACTTTTTTCATCTTGTTTTTCTATTAAGCAGTTTGAGATATAATAATAAAGCTATATTGAAATGTTTATGAAAATATTTTCTCAAGAACACATCTAAATATCAGATGCTATCTTTTTATAAAGATAGCATCTGATATTTAGATGTTGTGTTCTTGAAAAATATTTTATCTTTAAACAAATTCAAAGACCATTGTGGCTGAAACCTTGTTATCACCAAGTGACACTGACAAATTGGGGTTTGATCCGATTTTAGTGATTGAAAAATAATAGTGAGGACATTCTTCGAAAATATTTCAAACCGAAAGGGAAGAATCGCAAAATTGACCTGTCGGAGCTGGCATTTTTTTAATAAGGTGTGAGTGAGTGAGAGCAGTGTAGCCAATCCTCAATCGGGCTAGGCAACTTCCTCCCTCAGATTGTTGCGGCAGGATGTAATCCAGGGTTTGACTACTTTCTTGATATTTTTCAATTTACTTCGGGGGCTTTCATCCCACATTATTTGCTATGTATCTGAAACCTCCATTTTTAAAGGTCTACTAACTTCTTAAGGTCAGGCCACACATGTCCGCACCGGATCCGCACCGCAGCAATAATATAGGTTATGTTCAGAATATTTTTAATTTAACTTACATATTACCTTTAGTTATGCCTAAAGTGGCCTGTGTCTGACATGTGAGGCCTGACCTTTAGGCATAACTAAAGTAATATGTAAGTTAAATTAAAAATATTCTGAACATTGCCTATATATGCTCTTTAAAGTACACTAATTTTTTTTATTATTAAATAAAAGTTTTTACTGGTGATAATTCGACAATGCAAGCAAATACTCCAAGTCGTCTGATTTTATAATTCTCTATGTAGTTTTTGAAAACTTCATGTAGTTACTATGAAACAAATAATTTCCATTAAATGAACAGAACGCCTTTACTTATAAACAACGGTCATTAAAGGCATTATGCGCATGCGTCGGCTCAACTTGTTTTATGAGTTGTCGGAGTACTTTTCTTTTTTCTTCCAGTACATTATAACACAATTTTTTTTCATATTTTATATTTAGCCATATCATATTTTTAGGAGGCACTTACGTTACTTGGCCAAGGAACCACCGTTCTCACTCCATAAAGGTCAGGCCACACATGTCCGCACCGCAACACTAATATAGGTTATGTTCAGAATATTTTTAATTTAACTTACATATTACCTTTAGTTATGCCTAAAGTGGCCTGTGTCTGACATGTGAGGCCTGACCTTTAGGCATAACTAAAGGTAATATTTAAGTTAAATTAAAAATATTCTGAACATAACCTATATTAGTGCTGCGGTGCGGATCCGGTGCGGACATGTGTGGCCTGACCTTTATGGAGTGAGAACGGTGGTTCCTTGGACAGGAAACGTAAGTGCCTCCTAAAAATATGATATAGCTAAATATAAAATATGAAAAAAATTGTGTTATAATGTATTGGAAGAAAAAAGAAAAGTACTCCGACAACTCATAAAACAAGTTGAGCCGACGCATGCGCATAATGCCTTTAATGACACCGTTGTTTGTAAGTAAAGGCGTTCTGTTCATTTAATGGAAATTATTTGTTTCATAGTAACTATTTTAAGTTTTCAACAACTACATAGAGAATTATAAAATCAGACGACTTGGAGTATTTGCTTGCATTGTCAAATTATCACCAGTAAAAACTTTCATTTAATAATCAAAAAAATTAGTGTACTTTAAAGAGCATATACAAACAAAAATAAGTAAATGGATGTGGAAAAATGTGTGACTTTGAGAAATGGCAGTTAACAAAACACGTCAATTTCTAATCAAGGTAAGTTGGTAAGTGAAAGTTGTGTGTTGCGCACATCGCACCACTGCCGACAATTTGTTAATATTGTTTTTAAAATTGTTATTCCTTATATTTATTACATGTTTGTGAAAATATAGTTACATTGTAATACATATTTAACTTTTTATTTCATTAAAAATCCAACCTCTGTTAATCAGTAGTGTAGCTGTGAACTAGCTAGACATTACTTTTAAATGATGGTTACTTTAATAAATAGAAAATTGTTAGTTTTATTGAAAAATATAACTATTGATTATTATGTTGAAGTTCAGTTATTAATAAAGAATCATGATTTAACATAAACATTCGTTACATTTTGTTTTTATTAGTCCCTTATGTTTCTGTGTGTGCATGCGTGTGTGCGTGTGTGACCATATATATATATACACACATACATATATACTTACACACACACAAACCCACTAGCAGTTTTTTATTTATTGAAAATCTCTTATAGAGTTTAAATAAAGAATATCTAAAATTTTAGTTTTTGTTATTCATAAGATCGGTACATTTTATTAGGACTGGCTGCTTAGTTTTTATAAAAAATCACTTAGATATGTAACTTTATCTAAGTGATTTTTTATAAAAACTTATAAATTTCATTACATTTTCAAACTGATTATCTGTTGAAATAATTAAATTCTAAGGGCATCATTGTAAAATTTACTAAATGTTCTATGAGAAAACAGCATTTTAAGTTACTAAGGTCATTGAGAAAAGGGACTTTCTTGAAGTCAATCAATGTGAAGTTGTCTTTAAATAATAAATTGGAGGTTCTGCTACATTTTTTATGACACAAAAGAATTTGATGCTTATTAAGTGAGGTTTTCGTGAAGGTAGAGGCTCTGTATACCAAGAGGGACTGAGGAAACAATTTGTGAAAAACCACTGAATTATCAAGAAAAACAACATAGCGTTGTTTGACTTCAAAAAATTCGCTTTTATAAATGGCTTTAGTAAAAATAATAACTGTTCTCTCACATAATCTTTTTACTACTTTACAATGGTGCACTTAAAATTTATAATTCTTACTAATTTATGATGGTGCACCTAAAATTTAAATGTTAAAGCTACCCTTCCTTATTTAATAAAAAAACCTGACCATTCTAATAAAACAAAAATGGATTTTACTCCTTAGAATTTTCACCAAATATGAAACTTTTTCTATCTTATCTTGCGTTCTTTAATAAGGAAGGATTCAACTTTCTTTTATATGTTGCAATGAAATTCGTTGTGGCTTAAGCTTATCAGGAACTACAAACAATTTCTAACAAAAGATAGAAAAATGTTGGGAAAACAAAATGTGTAACTTCTCTTGAACAGTAAAATTTATTACCAGAGTTTGAACATTAAGAACCCAGTCCATATTATAAAAAGTTCTGCCCTATTATAAGAAAATTATGCTCCTTACTTTTTGACAAATCGGATTCAATTATTCAAATAAATGTCTCAGTAAACTTTATCTTCAATCGCAGATTTAACACTGACTAATCGGGTAGGAGTTTTCCTTAAAGTAGAGAGTCTGTATTGGTTCAGTAAGCTGAGGAAATAATTTATGACAAACTTCTGATTTATTGCGAAACACAACTTTTCGTTGCTATCGTGCGGAAAGTCATTGTTTTCAATGATCTTAATAAAGTTACGATAATGTCCAAGATAATACAATTATCTTGAACAGTTTTTGAGGAATCATTTCTTATTCAATAAAAACTATGACCCCTTGAGAAAATGTAAAAATGGACTTTACTCCTTTCTCGTTCAGAATTGGCTCATCCATCAAATGAATATTTGTCCAGATTAGTTCCATTCAATCACCCGCAGGGTATTTAGATTAGTAGAGATGAAAAACTGAATCACCCTGAATATACACACACGGATGTGATGAGTAGGTCACAGAGTAAATCATTGTGCTAATTTCTCCTGGTTATACTCCAGCTATGGCAGGTAGTTATTTATCATTTTCAATCTTGCCATAGATCGATGAATGGGTCAGAAGATTGCTCTGGGAAACATCCAGCCTCTAAAAAGCTGGCTTTGCTAATTACAATTGTCTTTTTAACCTCACAGCCTATATGGGTGGTGTAGCTAGTTGGTTGTTGGAATAAGCAATGAAATTATAAATGAAGCGTTTGGTTTCAAAATCGGCTACATCCATTTTCAACAATTTTTCAGGACTGATCAAAAAAGGATCAACTGGAACCGCTTTTGATAAGAAATGGAATATTTTAGTATTGATTTTCAAAGGATCTAGATGTTTTTGAAACAAACGCCTCTTACAATTTTTTTTACATTAAAAACTTGAAGAAAAAAAAAGTTTGGAAAAAATGGATGTAACCGGTTTTTAAACCAAACGCCACAAGTAATAATAACCTGAAGTTTGTTATTTCATGTCCCGCCACCCAGGGGCCTTTTTAGAACTCAGCATTATGCTTGACCTCACCTCTGGTCTATGAATAAATCTCAGTTGCTGAAAGTCAAGGAAGGGGAAAAAGAAAAAAAGAAAAATCACCGCTTGATGAAACTGACCTAAAATTAATACTTTCTAAAGTACTGATAAAGTAATGATCCCCTTCATGGTTTATAAAGGTACCAATATTAAAAATCATATAATATCAAAGTAAGTATAACAATGGCTTACTTTGAAAATAAGTTTATTATTTAGTGTGACTGTCATTAATCCATATATTTTAATGATGATTTCTTAATAATTTGTAATCTTTCACATTTCTATGCTCATGCATTTATATGTTGTAGGTATGAAATCAGCCATGGTAAGAAAGTTTAAATGTCTAAATTGTGATAGATCATATTCATACAAATCAGGTCTATACCAACATAGAAAGTATGAATGTGGAAAAGAGCCCCAGTTCCAGTGCCTTTATTGTCCTTATAAGTGCAAACAGAAAGTTCATTTAAAAAGTCATCATTACTTGAAGCATCCAGGAATCATTAATTGACTTGATATTATAAACTTAAAATAAAAACAATCTTTATAATTAAAAATAAATGGAAATGATGATTTAGGGGTGAAAGCAAAAATATGAATCACTTGAGATTTATTGTTTAATATAATTATTTATTAAGCTTACCCATGAATTTATTTCTGTTCAAAAAAAAAAAAAAAAAAAAAAAAAAACGAAGTGAGTTAAAAATTGGCATAGATTGAACAGTAAATACTCAATGCGTTTTATTTTTATCTTCCTTTCTGCTATTATCTTTTAAGTTGAACATAAAGTCGATGATATTTCTTTAAATAAGAAAAAAAAACAAATGAAATTGTGAAAAAACTATCCAGTTCTAGGCATTTCATAAAGTGGTTATAATAGTTCAGGGAATGGGGCATTAAAAAGAGATTTATTTTGAAAGTTTTGATATTTTTTATTTCCAAGGATGGTGAACACGAATTTGAGGTTTCCTATCAAATTAATTTACCAGGAGCACCTTTTTTTGAATAACAATATCGATACATTGAAATTTTCACAACTCGACTCATTTTTTCAATTTGACTAATGAGTCAAATTTGTTTGTATGTCAAATTTAAATGTAAATGTGTTGCCGGTTAAGAATAGATAATTGTAAATTTTCTTGGTGTCATACATCCTACATGTAATTAATGTGGTACCCCAAGAACAGTTTATCCTATACTGATTGAATATGAACATTACAAAAGGATAAGGAGGAAATTAGTCATGAGTTTAACAAATCAGGAAATGTTGCAGAATGCCGAGAGTAGTGTTGATAAATTGAATTTTCTCAAAATATTCTTTAACGGAGTTCAAAAACATTTTAAGTATTATTATTGACCCTATTTGTTGGAATCAAAATTCAATGATAAATAAAGAAATGAACATTGTTTTTATTGCGAACAGATTGATAGAATATTATGAATGTATCATCAGTTCAATTATTAGATCAGCAATATTGAACTGCTAATAATTACATTTTTATAAGTAATTCAGTAAATTAAATCATTGTGATTAATAAATAGTGTAATTAAAGGTTTTTGTTAATGAGATTGTTTTATTAAAAATAAAGAATATTGTGTAAATATAGATAATATCTTATCATTTTGTGTCGATGATTCAACTTGACAAAATGAAAATTTCGCTATCTTAGTTACTGTTTAAGTAACTATAAATATTTGTTGACAATGACCCAAAATATAGCTAGTTAAACTCGCTTTAAATTTGTTTATAATAATCTTCATAGCTATAATAATCTTATTAGCTATTTCCATGATAATTTCTACAATAAGTCACAATAAGCTATTTAATTTAAAAAAAAAAAAAAGTGCACAGCAAATTATAACTAAATTAGTTCCATAATAGATTTCTGAATGAAATATAAGGCGGTATTTGCTGGAACAGCATCAGAGACTAAAATTTGAAAACTATTTTTCAATTTTCTAAGAACGATAAATACCCCATCTATTGATTTCCATAAATGTTACATTTATTTACAAAAACTGGTAAAAAAACTCAACTATTGATGAAATTAGGATTTTTTCCCCTTATGAAAAGAAATAAAGAATAGTGAATCGAAAATTACTAATAATTTTAATACTCCATACCTTATGGAGGATCACAAACAAAAAGAAGTAAATAAATGCGGAAATTTTCCATGATGTTACTGAATGGTGTTTACACATTTATCAAGCCACGTGTATTATTTAATTATAAGAGGAATTTTGATTCTTGTCCGTTTAAGTATAGATCCTAATTTTGTTCTGTTTATTATGAGCTTTTAAAGCTCATTTTTTGTTTTTTATTTATGCCTAGATTACTTTTTCGAAAAATATATCTTAGCGCTGGTGTTTTTCATTATTTTGGTGTTTATGTCTTCTGTTGATTAGGTATGTACTACTCAGATGAAGCAATGATTCAAAAGCGTTATAATTGTGAATGTGGCAAGTCATATAGTCATAGAACTAGCTTGTATACTCATAGAAAATATGAATGTGGAAAAGAACCTCAATTCCCTTGCCCTATCTGCTCACATCGAGCTTCAAGGAAATCATCCCTTAAAGTTCACATGTACAGTAGGCATGAAAATGGTCAATAATTTGTTGATTTATGAAGTGTTCAATCTGTTCAGGAACATCATGTATATTTATTGTTTTTCAAATTTCATTTTGTTTTGTATTACATCTTAATTTTTTCGAACAATTTCAATCCATTACTAAATACAAATTTTAGTTTAGAATGATCAATTTTTGCTTCTATCTGTAATAATATATAAAAACACTCCCCAGTTATGTTTTGAGAGTTGGTGTCTCCTTGCTCCACATTAAAACAAATATATAAAATTCTTCTATATTACTGCTTTGTTGTACTATATTACTGCCTTACTTACTTCATCCTAACTTCAATGCTTTTTTTTTTTTTCTAAGAACACTTAAAATATGTAATGAAAACTTTATAATATGTCTCTTAGGTATATGCCTCAGTATTTATTTTATTATGTTATTAATTGCTTTCTTCTTAAATTTTAATTGTTCCCTTGAGTTTTTTTGTTGATTATATGTAGTTGATAAAGTATTCACCACTGTATCTATATTGTCCAGAAATTCCCCTGAGTTCCTGAGACTGTTTGTACTCTCCAAGGAAGTAATAATAAAATGTGACAATAATGATTAAAAAATTCCCCTTAACTATTCCTATTTGATCTGTCTAAGAGTTTCACATTATCAATCAACGATTTACATATTTGAAAATAGTTCAACCTGTCCTTTTTAGGCAATAAGTAATATTGCTTAGTGATTTATGTATTTAAATATTAGAAAAATACACCATAATAAGTAAAATATATAAGCTTTTAATTTGCTAGTTACATTTTAATCTATCATAATTGTGATAAATAAATTAAGTAGGTGTAAGCATCTTATCTCTTAAAATATTTTATGATACCTGTGTTTTTTATTTTTTTAGTATTCCTAAATTTATTTTATATCATTTAAATTGGTAGTTGAATAAAGATAAGTGACTGATTTTAAAGTAGTTTTATTTTGTAAGTTACAATTCTTATCAATTTTGAAAATCTTTTTTTATCCTATTATTATTTTAAAAATCCATGGACAATGTCAAAAATCCAAAAAATGGATAAAAATCTGAGTGTTCTGTATCGTAACTGATAAGCTTTTACTTTCACTTGCCTGCATATGAAGTATATAGTAGGAGAAAGTATTTGATTATTTGTGTGTGTGTGCGCGCGCACGTATTTGTGTGTGTATGAAAAGGCCAAAAAAAAAAAAGATAAACTGATATTATGTATTTGAGTTAGGTATATGCCCATGGTGTTACAGCGAACTTCTCTTCAAAGTCAAGTAAACAGAACTGCCACTTTATACTTACCTATTAAACATATTTTTATAATTTTATCTAAAAAAACTCTTAATAATTTTCTCCAAAACAGCTCTCAGGGCCAAAGGTGCTCGCCATGGGTAACCAAAGTTAAGCAAGGTCAAGCATGGTTATAGATGGGTGAGTACTTAGCCTGTTTGATTTGAGTGAACCTCCCTCCCACTGATGAAAGCCCACAGTCCAAGCCACACCTTCCTCCCTGGGTATGTGGGTATGTGTGGCCCTTCAGCCTACTGGAAGTGACTCACACCGATCAGGTGCGGGAGTGATAACCCTACCCTATGTATCCTGACAAGAATAGTGGTGTGGTTTTCTATGATGCCAGTAGCTGCCACTTTTATTCCAGCGTATCCTTCCTTTTGGGAGCATAAGATTAAAACTCACCACCTTTTATAGACTCCAAGGCCGCCAAAGAGTTTGAAAAAGTATCAAACTTCAAGTACCTAGGCTCTCTGGTTACTCAAGACAACAATAACAACATCGAGATTTGTCAGAGAATTTCCTTCGCTAACAAATTTTACTTTGGACTCCTCTGACACCTGAAGAGTCTTGCCCTTACTAGGAAAACAAAAATCCACCTGTACAAAACACTGATTAGACCAGTTTTACATTACAATTACATTACTAGGGAATCTGAGCATGACCTTATATTGGATAGGAGGATCCTGCAAATGATATTTGGAGGGGTCTGGGAAAATGGAAGATGGCGGCGACGAACCAATCTTTTAAGTGTACGCACTGTACAAAGATCCCGATGTGGTGAGGGTTTGGAAGCTTGGTCGACTCCGGTGGGATTGAAAGATGCCCATGAGCTCCTAAATGTCAGAAATTGGATGGCTGGCACACTTGACCGTGAGAATTGGCGTAGGATGATGGAGGAGGCCAGGGCTCATAACTGAGTTGCAGAGCCACGTTAAGTAAGTAAGTAAACAGTAGCTGCCCCGAGGCTCGGTTCATGGAAGGTCTGCTTCACCTCCTGCATCACCTACCAGTTACTTGCCAATTGAAGATCTTCCTGTTTTTCTCTAACCAGAACCAGCAACGGAAAAATACTCAAGCTCTCAAAATTTTAAAATTAAATTATGTTTTGCTATAAAAAATAGATTAATGAGTTTCACTCATGATACATCTTTGAAAAATGGTTTAAAAAGATCCCTGACAATGGAATCTCGTTAGCAAGTGGAGCCGATTCCATTTCCCCTCTAGGTATAACATTCCATATAAATGACAAATAATGAAGAATGTACTTATGTGAGGAAGAAAAAAAAAAAAAAAATGTCAATGTGGAAAAATATGTAATAGGTCCCCTTTTCAGTGGCACTTACACTTTTTTTTTAAAATGATGCCCCTTTTCTAGTCAAAATAAGGAAAATGTTTGATTTGCACTAATATGATATTTCTTCAGTTAGTTATAAGAGCACATGTTAGCTACTATGTTTCTTCCTTCATAATGCTTTATATGGCCGTTGTTAACTATTTTGTTATTATTGCAATGTTTGTAAAGCTTATAAATGTATATTTAATTTTTTTTTTTTTTTTTTATAGGTGTATTTCAGTTTTTTGATGACTCTAATAAATTTATCTGCCATTGTGGTAAGAAATATAGGCATAGAAAGAGTCTTTGGAATCATAGAAATTTTGAGTGTGGTGGCAAAGAACCACAGTTTTCCTGCCCTTATTGTTCATATAGTGCTCGACGTAAAGGTCATCTCAAAAGTCATATTTATTTAAAGCATTTTAATGAAATAGTATCTTGAACTGAATGTGATATATATTTTTTTGTTATGGTTATTGAATAGACACATTTTTATATCCTTATTATAATATAATTCTTGTAAGACAGTCACTTCAAATAAGAACATTTTTTCCCACATTTAAAATATAGTATAGAAATTATTTCGAAGTTGTGTGTATAAATATATTCATGACTTTAATTTTCCCTCAAACTTGTTAGAATAGTAATATAAATTATTAACTATATGTTTTTTTATGAATTTCTTCTTCTTATTCTTCCTCCGGAGGTGCCTCGGTCCATGCATGCCAAGCCTCTCGATCTCGTGCCATAGCCTTCATCGTATTTAGTGGCTTGTTTCGCTTTTGGCCTATTCTAGAAATGTGGTCAATCCACTGCCTTCTTGGTCATTTCCTTATGGGCACAGCTGCGAATTTAATATGTGATTTATATTTTATTATCAATTTTTTTTTTATTATCGATTTTAAAATTGAATTTAATATTTTTTAATGAATTTTATATTAATCTTTATAACATGATGATGTATGATGCAAAATAAGTTATGGTTCTGTTTTATTGTAATTTTTAAAAATATTAAAATAACTATTAGATTGTAAAATATAATTAACAGGATGAAAAAAGTAAAAACAAAACTAAACAAGTTTTTTAGCTATTTCAATTTATATATGGACAGCTCTGATAATATTTAATAATTCAATCTATTTTAGCTAACTATTTTGGTATTTTACAAGTTTCAATTTTTTTTTTTTTTTTTTTATGATTGCTTAAAAGACTTCCCTCTCGGGCAATACCTGTGTGATCGATGCGACAGCAATTATAATGTACTGCAATACGCAAGTATAATGTAGAAAAGAGCATTGAAATTGTTTTCCTCAAGGTAACTATAGAAGCTCGACTGAAACTTATGTATGTGAAAAGAGAAATCACTTTTCGACATTTTTCATTTTGAATTAGTTTAAGGGATGGGATATTGTTTTAAAATGTATTATTTGATTATTCCTATGTTTATCATGATAAAAAGAAAATATCAAAGCTTGTTGGTTTTTGTTCCTTAAAAAAATACATAAACAATTTATTCACAATATACAAAAACTCTATAATCGAAACCATGAACACTTTACTATTGAAGATAAAGGAAAAACTAAATATTTTGTTTAAATATCTATAATAATTATTCTTAATCAGTAAGTCATTCTTATTCCATTGCTGTTCTTTTTATTCTTTAGTTCATATGGGTAATAATTTACAGTTTTATAATGATTCTGTCATATTTGTAATGATATTTGTCTTAAAAAAAGTATTATACATAATATCAAATAACCTTATACATTAGTTATACATAATATAATAGACCTCTTATCTAGTTTGTTTGTTTGTTTAACATCCCTTTATGCTACTAAGGCTAATCAGACAATGCTACAGTGGGAGTCCTTAATAGTACCTATCCAGGTATAAATAGGATAGGGATCTTTAACGATCTTATCTAGTTACTTCAGAAGTAATTCATACTTCATACTTTTGTAAAATAATTATATAAAAATTCTCCATGGCTTATTTTTCATTTGAGAAATTATTAAGGGATTAATAATAATGAATAGAAAATTATTTGTGTACTTAATTATATTTTATTAAATTAAATTTTCTTAATCAATTCATTGTTTTGTCTTGAATTTTATCATGTATTAATAGAATACGTTTAAATATAAAATTAAATTATATTAGCTTCTGTCAAAAGTTAAAAATAGTTTCTTCCACCATATTATAACAAAATATATTATAACAATATTTCATAACAAAGATAAAATTGTATGATGTTAAGTGGTTGGTAAAAATTAAATTAGGAACAAAAGTATGTTATCAAAGAAAAATTTTTACTGAGACAAGTACTATTAAAATCTATTTTATTTCATATAAAATACTAGTTGTGCCCTACAGTTTCACTTGCACTGAACCAAATGCTTTTAATTAATTGATCATCCTGTTTATTAACATTAAAATAATGTTTTTTGCTCTCAATATTGGAAAAACAATCTTCTCTTATGTCGACTCTTTAGAAGTTTGTCACATTATGTATAAATATTGTTTGCTTTTTTATTGTAGTATTCATTAATATTTAGAAAATACACTTATTAAAAAAATTGTTATCTAGCATTAACTAATCTTTGGTGTTTTGAAGGTTTTTTTTTTCATCCCTGTGATAAATGCCCAAGAAAGTATAAAAACAAGATTTCTCTCAATCGACACAAGAAGTACGAATGTGGAAAAGAACCCCAGTTTCAATGTCCTTGTTGCAGATATAAATGCAGATATTGGGTATCAATTAAAAGGCATTTTGTATTAGTGCATCCAGAAAAAGCTATTAGCTCATCCTTATAAATGTATGTATTTTTATTTTTATATATATTCTTGTGAGTAGATATGTGTGTGCCTGTGCACTTTCTTGTGATTGTATGTGAGGGAGCCCACATTGAAATATGTAATAATATTAAAATTATATAATTAATGAGCATTAATTAGTTAAGGGAATGTTGTTTATACACTTAGCATTTCACGAGTTATTGCAAAATATTGAAATTGCATAATATTGTAAAATATTAAAGAATATACAAGTATTTAACATCATCAAGTCTCTATGTTCAGGCTGTTCACTGATTAGCATGTCCTGTAATCTTACACTCCGAGGGCACCAGATGTCTCATTTGGGTTGCGAGTGGTAGTATTTCATGTCAAATCTCCAAGAGTGATTATTCTGTGCATTAGATGTTTAATGTGGTGCTACAAAAACATATCATTTCACTGTTAGATAAAATGACATTTAAAACTTTCATTTACAGGTGTCTAATTAGACTATTTCTCTACTATAGCTCTTTCTCTAAAACTATATATCTAAGGAATATGGTATTCTAAAAGCCGCTTTTGACTCAAGTTCCTAAGGAAAAATTTGGAAAGTCCTATGAGCTAAAAACGTGCCAATCGGTCTGCTACCAGCATTCAATCAAACAGTAACAGGTACCAAAAGGTATTGTGAGAATAAATAGTCGAGTCAAAGTGCTTCCCAATTGAAAACGGAGTTAAGCAAGGAGATAGCCTTAGTCCTCTACTATTCATTATCTTTATGGAAGAAATAACCAAAATATTTAAGAGGAGAAGAGCAAGAACAGTGATTAGTCATTGCGTCTGTGTCGAGGATGTATTTGCCTCCTGGAACTGTTTAGCCCAATACTGTAGCCGGATCGAACAAAAGGAGGCCAATCTCTGCAACGCGGTAGTAGTTAGCGAAGAATGGACCATTGACATTATCCGGGATAGACAAGAAAATGATCCGGAGTTAAAAAAGATATGGGACTGGAAACTAGCCAATCGCCGCCCGACCTGGCAGGAGATAGCACCATTCTCACCTATTTTGAAGGCGTACTGAGCACAGTGGAACTCCCTTGTAATAGAAGACGGCTTGCTCAAGAGGGTTGTTAAGAACGTAGACGGCAGCTTCTGATACCAAGGACCTGCATGCCGGAAGTACTTCGTCTGCTACATGATGAAGTGTCAAGAGGACATCTTGGTGTCACGAAAACACTCCAGAAAGTACGCGAAAGGTTCTACTGGGTGAACTGCTCTGACGATGTTAAGGATTGGTGCCGTAAATGTCTTACCTGCTCAGCAAGCAATGGACCAGCACGCAAACACCGCGCACGGATGCAGCATTACATTGCGGGGAGTCCCTTCGAGAGGGTAGCCATGGACATATTAGGGCCATTCCCATAGAGTGATTCTGGAAATAATAACGTCTTTGTGATCAAGACTTGGTCTTTTTCAAAGTGGATGGAAGCATATGGCGTCCCCAACCAAGAGGCTGCTACGTTGGGGGAGGGGGAGGGGAGGGAGAGGGAGAGGGAGAGGGAGAGGGGGAGGGAGAGGGAGAGGGAGAGGGAGAGGGAGAGGAGATTTAATTTTGTTTCTGCTACTATTGAGGTGTTTAAATTTAAAAGGATGTTAGTGCCAAATTATTGATTTTGAGAACACAAAAATCTGTTATGTAAGCTGAAATTCGGTTAGAAAAAAAACGTATGGACACGACCAGTTATGAAATAATTTACGTTCTGCTAAATCATTTCAATATTAGTTTGTTCCACCTCCATAACTAATGAATTTTATTTAAACAGACAGTGAAAATGGGCTTGTTTGTGTTTATGGGTTTTTCGCATTTGAGGTGGTCATCTCTAATAACACTAATGACTAACATAAATATTTTGTATTGTATTTCCCAATTAATAAAAATTTTCCTAGGTCACTTTATCCATACAGCAATTACATTATTTAAAACAAATTAAAATTTCAATGTTTGCTGATGTTCATCCATTAATAAAAACTACAAAAAAAAAAAAAAAAAAACTTGATATCAGAAAACAATCTCTTTGTATGAAAGTCCCCTCCGCAAAAATTTGGCAGCCATAAAAATGATTGATAACATAAAGGCTACCCCACTAGAATTGAAGCAACAGTGTTTAGCAATTTATCTTCTGAATAATATTTTTTAGGAAGGGTATTCTTAGTACTTCGCTATTAAGTTTAGTCAAAA
This sequence comes from Aelia acuminata, assembly GCA_911387785.2. Lineage (NCBI taxonomy): Eukaryota > Metazoa > Arthropoda > Insecta > Hemiptera > Pentatomidae > Aelia > Aelia acuminata. The sequence goes on from OU426981.1 coordinate 54,786,289, forward strand.
ATTTATCGAAAGGAATTACGAACATAATTGACTCAACCAAGAAATATTTTTGAATTAAACCAGTGGTTTAGAATCGAGAATAATAATATCCTTCAACACAATAAATTAACCATAAAATGAGTCCCAAACCCTGTTGCTTCTATCCTAGCGGAGCAGTCTTTTTGAAACCTCTCACTTTTATGGCTGCCCCTTTTTTGCTGCGGGGACCTCTATCCAATGATGTTGATTAATCACCACTTTTCCAACGACAGATTTAAATAAAGAAATATTAACGGTCCCTACCGGAGTAGTATATAATATCGCCATGATTTTTAGAAGGATATACAAGAGATCATAATTTCATAATTACTTTCCAATTTATTATAGGCCATATAACAAATCATCATCGATTCTCCATTAACGATATCTTTTCGAAAAACGGCCAAAATCTCGACTGTTCAATAGTACCTATTTCATCTTGGAATGGCCGAATGTACTTAATAGCGGTGCAAACTCAACACCTCTCGGAACAGAGATGATGTCTGTAAATGACAGGTATTGACAACAATATTTAGCAAAGGAAAAATGTTGTCATTGTGGAAAAACATTTAATGTGTTCCCTTTCCAATGTAACATTGATCTTAAAAAAAAAAAAATTCATTTATAATCATAGAAGGTAGGGAGTTGAAAGTTATATAATACATGCACCGCACTAGATTTTCCACTTTTCTGTGTGTATTCATAAAATTAAAAAGGTGACTGATATATAATTATATTAAGATGGCCTGGGATAGATGAACATGGTAGTGCGCGAAAAAATTTCTAAATTTTTTTTCAAACCATCATACGTTTTTCTACAAATTATCTTCTCTTACTAAAAAGAATGAAACAAAAAACATTTTATAAAAAATAATTAAACCGACTTCGAAACCTAGGAACCAGTAAAAATAAATGCACTGAAAATTATGAAATAATTAACTTCTGATTTTTATGAATTCTCAGCAAAATTGAAAATGGGATAAAAACCGGAAAAATGGAATAAAACGAAAAATTTTATTTTGATTTGTACAAACACCCACTAATTGTTCATAAAAATTATTGAATTAAAATATAAAATACTGTGTTCAATACAACACAATCTTTTCGAAGGCGGCGCAAAATTCATAATTTTTAACACTAGACATTATCAAAATTTTCTGATTGATTCTTCTCTTCTCATCTATTGATTTTAATATCTGCTAATGAAATTGTATCAGTAACATGTCATTTCTATTTTGCGTCGCCTCTGAAAACATTGTGTTGTATTGAACATAGTATTTTATATTTTAATTCAATAATTTTTATGAACAATTAGTGGGTTTTTGTACAAATCAAAATAAAATTATACTACCGTTTTTATTGGTTCCTAGGTTTCCAAGTCGGTTTAATTATTTTTTATAAAATATTTTTTATAAAATCTGTAATCTTTAAAATGAGTATCTAAAGTAAATTAAGTTTTATTTGTTAACAGTTTTATCTCTGTTTGTATATAAATATCAAATTAAAGCTGTTTTATGTATAAAAAGGCAGCTTGAGCAAACCAATTAAAAACAAGGAAAATTGAGCCAACAGACAGATTCTTTAATTTCCTCTTGTATGTACATTTACTTTGCATTGATAAACAGGATTATGAGAATAGTTAATTTATTTGGGTTTCTTCTGTCCTCATAAGAACTGCAACCATTACTCATGTAAGTAACGTGGTGATATATTTGATATTATTTTAATTTTTAATTACTTAAATTACTTAGTTTAAAATGATTACAGGTCATAATCTGATAGTAAGGATTACTCTACTTTCATCAGTTATTCTGCAAAGTACACTACTGAAGATAAAATGCTTCTCTAATTTCTCTTATATGTTTTTATAAAGAACTCATCTGACCTCTCTAAGTGGTGGATTAATAACACATATTCTCCATATACTTACATCTAATAGTAACTAAATCATTTTTCTATTTTCTTATTTGTTTATTTCTCCATCTTTGATATAGCTCTTAAAAACGTCATCCTTGTGAAAACTAGTCCTTTTTCTTCTTTTCTTTTTATATCTTGAAGAAGCTCACCTAATACTTTTATTTTGCACTATTTTGTTTATTTGAAAGTTTCTTAAAATGTGAAGTGTTTGGGTGTTTCAGGACTCTAAATAATTTATTTTTTTATATAAAATTTCAGCTTTCTTCCATTGTCTTTTAGCTATTATAACAATTATTATATTTTTAGCTAAACTATAAATAAAACTTTTAAAAATTGTGAATTGTGGATTGTTTTGTCTTACCTCAAAGTTATGGGTCAGTATCTATCTGGATTGAATGAATACATTCCATCATAAAGTTAAATAGGTGTTGATAAGAGTCATTTAACTTCATCAAATAATTTCATTGCCATCTTAAAATAAATTATAAAATTTCCTCTTAGCTTCAGAAAAATAGGGTAGAATGCTTTGAAAGATAATGACGAATATCCTGTTTAACCGGAATGTTTTATTATGTAAATATAATAAAAGGTAACAGTAAACAGAAATAAGAAGAGGACTGGGATGCTAATCAAGATCTTCATCCTAACACAGGTGCTCGAATAACAATGAAAAGTATTTTAGGTAATTTCCAACCGATACCAAATTTTTAAGCGAAATCAAATTTTGGCTGCGGACCTAGTTTCGGGCCGAAACCCAAACTTTTGTGTGTATATATAATACATGTAAGTGTGTAATATGTATAGTTCAGCAATAATATCAATGAAAGCTTATAAAATCACGGTAATTTGACTTAATTATAATTAGAAAAAGTGGGGTTCGTATAGAAGAGTTGTAAAACAGGTGTTTTAGTTCAGTTATAGGATCGAATCCTGGCCTAGGAAGTTAGATCTTCCCACCTTAATTAGTAAAGCCATAAAAGGTAAAATATACTTGCAGTAACAGGTCTCAAATTTTAGTGGTTATAATCTAGTTTAAAAATGTATTCATTATATGTTACAACTTGATATAATTTACGTGGCACATCCCTGTTTGTCACTATCACATTTTTGTAATTACACCTAACTTAAAAGTTTTTGATCAGTTATAGATACCAGAAGTATGAGAGAAATCCATGTTTCATCGAATGACAATTCAAGTGTAATTAACTAAAATAACAGATACTAGACACTGTTAAATTTAAGTGTGTTAAAGGCCATAAAAGAGATCTAACTTACAAGCTGAAATCGTGTAGTCCTACTTCCTTCTCGGAAATATCAGACACGAATGCAAGTTTCGGTTTGGCCGAAGATTTGGCTGATTTTTAGCTGAAGCCTAAACTTTGGTCGGTCACTAATTTTAGGATATATATGCTGTATATTGTGATGTCAGTATATCAGTCTGTGAACAGAATCTGTATTTTGGAGATCATGAATGTAATAGGAAATTGTCACTTGGTGAGATTACAAATGGCATGTACAAATGCCAATACAGATACGGATGCAAGAAAAAATATCTGAATCATTCAAAGTTCGCACTGGTTTGGGGCTTAGAGATGGAATCTTGCCAATGAGAGGATGAAAAAAACAACTTAATCTGATAATGAAAGTGGAGTGGTTACATTTGAAATACTAATTAAATTTAAAAATAAAAATACTAGGATATAGCAGCTCTCCGAGGGCTTTAAGAGACTCACTGATACGCCATACAAATTGGAAATTGCCCCTTGAATTGGCATAAAAGTCAATGAAGGTAAAAATAAAGGTGTACAGTAAATGAAAAATCCAGCCCCAACAATAGCGTCTGCATAGATGAAAAATTATTCCAGGAGAGTAACTTTGCTCCACAATAATCTCAAAAAAATGACCAAGTTTCAGCGATTATACAGCTTATCCTGTTTTTCAGGTTCTGGACTCCTGCTGTGTCAAGTTGGGTTCTGATATATTGCTGCGAAACTTGGTTTCTTACCTGCTCTCTTGAAAAAATAATTGAAATACTTACATATTTATACATATGTACATACACATATATATTTTTTTAAATCTTAGAATTTATTCTTTTTAAGACACCTCAGAACTTTATTTACTATATGTTTTTGAATATTAATTTTTTTAAATTAATTGTACATTTATTAATTTGATGAAAAAGAAAAGGAAAAATGATTAGAAGTCCATTAAAATTTCAAAAATTATCTACTTTTTGGTGGTATTTCCTATAAAAATAGTAGTTATGTATTCTTGAAATCTGTATGGTTGGTCTGTTTGAACTTTTTTTTTTTAAACTATTTTACTATGTTCTCTTCTAATTCAATCTTTTAAATTCATTTTTAGGAACTTCAAACCGTCGAAAAAAATTGAAACCTCCTCAGTACTGGTGTCCTTATTGTTCTTTCAAGTCTCATCTGCGGCGATTGGTAAGGGATCATCTACGAACGCACGAGAAACCAACAAATCCTTAGGACTTATCTGTACGTCAAAAATGAATTTGTACTTCTTTATATTTTGTATTGATTTTGCATTTAATAAACATTCTTATTTGATATCTATTTATTGAAAAATAAATCTCCTTTTTTGCTGGTTTTTGTTACATTTTTCTTTGATATATTTCTTGCGGCAATATTAAATATTTCTGTGTTTTAATTTTAATATTTCAATTTCAGGTTTTAATTTTTTTTGTAACTAACTATTCTTCAAGAAAGTATAAAAAGTTTCAATGTCCTCATTGTTCATACCGAGCTAAATACAGATCAAGCATTAAATGCCACATAATTTCTAGGCATATGAAGTCCTGAAAATAGGAAAGGCCTGTTTATAGTCAAGAACTTTACAATTTTTTAAATTTAATAAAGCAGTTATGATATATAAATTCATAAACCTAAAACCAAATCGAAAAATATTGTGTAAATTATTCATTGCCATGTTAACATACATCTTATGGAATCAATGTCTGCCTAGAGCAATTGAAGTTAACTAACAATGCTCAGCACTTTTCTTTGATTCTAAATTATTTTATTTTATTTATTTTATTTTTTTTTTTTTGGACTGGCATTGGAAATATTTTAAAAGCTCTCCAGCTCTCTTCTTCCAAAATAACACAGCTTTTTCATTCAGAAGAAATTCTCAGTTATGAAAATTTTAAGTCCAGTATGATCAACTGTCAGTATTATAATAACTTTAATAGAAAATATCAAAACAAGAATCCCTGCTTTTTTAGTTACACTAAGTCTAAAATGTCAAATATTAAACCTCCACATGATCAGGCATTATTTTGAAATAAATAAGAAATTTCATTTGGAAAAGTTGGTTTCACTTAGCTAAAATTAGTGGTGGACTGCTCTTAAAAATTGGTAGCTTTTTTAAAGAGCTCTCTGAATATAGAATGTAGGGTTTTTTTTTCAAACTGTAACTTACTCATGGAGAGACAGATGAGGAAACAGACATGTTTGCCTCCATAGTTTTTACTACATTCAACATTATTATTTAAATTGGCTTATCTATTTTATTTTTCTACAAGTTCTTCTTTTTGAATTTTACTGTATTATCTATATTTATTTTATTATTGGCGCAAAGTTTACTTTTTCTTTAAATAGTACCTATTTTAATTTTATTTTTTTGGAGCTCTTCTTTACTGATCATATTCATCTTTCTCTGAATCTGTGATAAGCATCATATGTATCTATCTCTTGGGATAAGACAAATGCATTGTGTTGCGCCATTTTACATTTACTCTCACAATAAATCTATTAAGATTCCCGGATTAGCTGTCTGCGATTATTGATTGGAAATATTTACCAACCTATCTTCAATAAATTTGCCATGTAAACACTTATGCATAACCTCTTATTAATGGAGAATTGAAATCTGGGTTACCGCTTCAAAGTTCCCGATTCTCCAGCAATCCTCTGCCATATTTTTTTTTTTCAGAATCATGTAACATAAATTATTATAATTTTAATTAATCTCATTTCTAGTTGATGCTATGGTGTCATCAGACATTAATCTGTGTATTGTAGTTGACTCTTTTGTTGAATGAATTAAGTGGTCTATGAAGATTTCATCATAATATAAATTGTAAATATAATGCTTGTAAATTGTAATTATAATTCAATACCTACCTGTTTTTCAGATCTATTAGATGTATTTAACTTGTAAACACAGTAAAACTTTGATTAACCGTCACTCATTCCTCAGTCACTGTTAAATGTCACCATATCAGGACCATATTCTTTTTTTTAAAACTTTATTGGTAATATTTTGAAGAATTAACAAAATAGTAGAAAAAATATGTGATGTATAGTAAGTAAAACATTATGTATAATAAGTATGTGACCCATAGTAATATTTAATAATTATAAAATATTTAATAATTTAATAACATACGCAATATAGATTATTAAATTTTCTTAATAAAATTTCAAAATGCCTAAAAAAAAATATTCCGTCAACTCATAAAACACGTTGAACCTACGCATGCGCAATACACCGTTAATGACAGACCATTGTTTATAATTAAAGACGTTCTGGTCATTTAATGAATATTATTTGTTTCATAGTATCTACATGAATTTTCAACAACTACATAGGGTATTATAAAATAAGAGGCGATGGAGTATTAGGCTAGCATTGCTGAATTATCACAAGTAAAAACTTTTATTTTATAATAACAAAATTTAGTGTACTTTAGAGAGCCAATACAAACAAAAATAAATAAATGAATTTGGAAAAAAGTGTGACTTTGAGAAATGGCATTTAACAAAACACGTCAATTTCTAATCAAAGTAAGTTGGTAAGTGAAAGTTGTGTTTTGTGCGCATCGCACCAGATTTTTTTACTTTCACTTACCTGTATATGAATTATATCCTAGTTAGTAACGAAAATTATTGTGATCGTGAAAAATTTCTAATTTCAGTTTTGAAAGGAAATACACGTTGTGGGGTCCCCTGAGTCCAAACTACAAAGTCCTACACAATGATCTTTGAAATTTAGAAGACAATTTTTTTCTGGATTTCTCCGATATGACGATAAGTCATCGTGGTTGAATTACCTAAAGCATAGCTAGAGGGTTGGCTAGCGCTAATGGGTGGTCTCCTTGTGATAAGGTAGTTAGTTGCTCTTACGGTGGCCCTGAGAGGCAACGCTCTGGATGCATCAACCTTGACGACTCCTATGATTTTAACATCTTAGTAAGCCGGCTTGAGATGTGATTTAGCCATGCCCACATTGAACAGGTATACCAGTCCCAGCTGAAGAGTAGGAAGCAGAAGTATGTAGCTAGGACAGTAAGACTGGCTTATCCTACTGCCCCAGAAAGTTTGTTAGAGTGTTTAGCGGTCCAAGCTTTTGTCAATGGCATGCGAGACTTGGAATTTCAGAGAGCGGTGCTGCTTGCTCCTCCTAAAGTGCTGTTCAATGTCCAATCCACAGCATTGGAGTATGAAGCGGCCACAGAGGTCTCATGGTCATGCACATTTCCAAGCCATGGATAATACTGATAGAAACAAAGGGTAACAGGAGTCGAAGAACTGTAAAAACTTTGACGACGCGGTTCTAATAGTTGCGTGGGCTTTAGACTTCCGGGAAGGAACTGTGGCCGATAAAACATAATGACCTGGAAAATCTGGTTTTAAAAGTTGTGAAGGCTATATGGTCCTGGAAAAGTAGACCAATATGGTGCTGGAGCTGTGGGGAGCTCGGACATATCAGGAGTTCCTCCAAAGGAAAGGTAGCTAATGACACAGGAAAAATAAAACGCGTCAACTCCTAGAGGATGTAAGAATCATCAAGATCCTTCCCCAACGACGGTAACCCACTTGGGACACAGAGCCGACTGTGCTACCATCACAACCTGTAGCTAACCTTCTTGTGTTGTTTTTCCCAGTCAATAGTTTAGAAAACAGTTTAAACTTGTAATTTTTATACTGCATCTTGTTTAATTTATTATATACATAAATATCTTAATTTAATAAACATTTTCTTGTAAAAAAATGGTATTAATAATAGTTTTATTCATTTATATGAACAAATAGGAAATCTGGTTAGTTAGATTGTATGTTTAAATAGCCCTAACATTGGAGTCCTCCTATTTTCTTATAGATTATTAATGCCATTAGATTAAAGCCAAGTCCTGTACCTTGAGTTATTTTATGGTTTACTAGTTGAAAATTAGTTTATATTTATTTGTTTAGTTTAGAGACATAAAACACTCAGGTCATCAACACCTAAAATTTGTAAAATTCTTTTTCTGTTTAATCTAATTCAATTAATTTCAACATTCATATAAAGTTTCCATAATATATTTTAATCCATGAAAATGAGATAAGTTTTAATTTTGTTGGATTTAAATTTTATTTTGATAAGATTTTTTAAAATTGATATTATTATATCATTTGAGGAGAACATTTTATATTGTGTTACTTTCTCAAATTTAAATATGTCAATTTTTGTATAATAATGAAATGTAACTATTTTGAAATAAAAGATTGCTTGTGGTTCACAAAAGAACTGCACAGTGGAAGTACATTGACTGTCAGTCTTTTGTCTTATTTTCTAGTTCTTTAAAATCATTAGATATTGTTGTACAGTAGAAGGAATGCAACAGCATGATGTTTAGGGGTGCTTATTTTAAGTAGATATGGTTTGTAGTTGCTTTTTTCATAGTTTCTTTCATTTTATTATTGTATGCATATTTTTATTTTTGGTTTGTCCTTGTTTTTCTTTTATATATTTTTGCCTGCTGAAATTTAAATTTGGATGACTTTCATAAAAGCCTAATAGATTTATTGTTTTTCAGATATTATGTTACGAAGAAAAGTTAAAAGGTCAACTTATTCAGAGCAAGGTTATAATTGTACCCAATGCTATAAAGTTTATCGCTACAAGAATGGACTTTACCGTCATCTAAAGTTTGAATGTGGTAAAGAACCACAATTTCAGTGTCCTAATTGTCCTTATCGGACGAAGCATAAATCCAGCCTTAAAACTCATGTTATATCGAGACATTTAGATCTCAAAGCCACCATGTAATTGTTGATTAGTTGTTTATATTCAATGGTTGCTGCTTTTTGCTCCTTAAGTTCTTTTGTTGAAACATTTGATCCTGCTTAATTGCAAGATTTAGTCAATTTGGAATGGGCTTTTTCACTTTAGACTTTAGTTAGTCTCTTAAATTACGATGCCTCATATAAAATTTATTCAACTTTCATTTAACCTACTTATTTAATTTTTATCTTTCAAACACTTTTAAAATAAATAGCAAAAAGTATGGATTAGTTATGATTAACCTCTTAGATGTTGAATAAGTACATTACCCTTGTATTTTGAAATTGAAGTAATATTCTATAACCAAATGCTTTGTTATAAAATTTATTTTCAGAATGATATAAAAGAATACCTGTAATACGTTTTTTAGATTATAATTTGTTGCTATTATAAAGGGAATGAGTTTTGCCTATTGGACGGTAAGGAGCAGAGCAGCATTTGATATTTATAGAACAATTTGGTTTCAGAATATCTTTGTTCATGAGTAGTATTTATTCGTTTTTTTATTAATAGGGTATGAAGGCTTTATAATTTGTTTGTTTTGTCAATTTAATTTTATGAGAGATCTACTGTTAACATACGGGTATAGTATAATTATGAAAAGTCTGATTATGATTATAAGATGTAATTTTCTTTAGTTCCTCTTTATGTGTTTCAAGTTATTAAAATTTATATACAATTGAAGAAAAATAACATTCAATAATATTAGTTCATTTGCATTAAAATATAGAAAGAATACACTCTTTTGTTGAGATTTAGGTGAATATATGTACCTAGTACTATTTTAAGCAACTCAAAATAATTTATTTATTTAATTTAAACTAAAAAAATTATAATTTATATAATTTTAAAAGGCTGTGTTATTTATTGAATGTACTAAAATGATTAGTAGGCGTCCATATCACTATTTGTTTTCTGTCCAAATGTTACTTATATGTAGATTTTGTAGTTATTTTATTTACAAAAGTAATGTATTAATGCTTGATAAACCATCTGTTTGTGTTTATTGTATTTACTCTAACGATTAATCATTCTTAAAACTCCCACATTAAGTTGAGTAACAAAACATAAATAACTAATATATTTAAAAAATGTAAATTTATTCAATTTTTCTTTTTCTTCAAAACTTTTTCCTTATTTTATGTAAATTATAGTTCTAAGGAGCCATTTTCTTAATCAATGCAGTTTCTCAAATATCATTTTTTTGACAGTTTTGATTTTTATAAACAGTGATTATTTTGATCTATTGTCTTAAAATAATCATCATTGATAATGATAAACATTATTAAATTAATCTTTTTACGTTAGCTGTTTTCAATAAAAGAAATGTTTTGTGACAGATATTCATGACTATCAACCATCCCTGAGAATTTTAAAATTGATAAAATCAAATTTAAAATTTCCTTATGATGACTCCTGTTATCCCACCTCTGTGCATAAAATAAACCTTTTTTCTTTAGAATTTCTGTATATCCAACTTTTAAATCATCTCTTGATTTGGATTGATGATGGATGCTCAGTTTTTTAAATATCAGTTAGTAGATCCAGATTTAACTAATAATTCTGGACTTTCAGAGTGTTAAAATATCAATAACAAGAAAATCATATCCAATTGTCAAAAAACCAATAATAATTGAACGAATAGAAAAATGTGAGTGACTTCTTTAAACTCCAGGAAAGAATAAAGTGTTCAGAAAAAAAATAACTGCACCTGAATGAACAGCGGAATACAGAATGCCTTAAGACAGAAGAAGAAAAGAATAGATTTGATGAAAAGTTTCATATAGTTATAAAAACAATAGAAAGCGGTTGGAAACGTATTAAAGTAGAACTGACCCAGTCAGTAAAGGAAGTGTGTGGCAAAAAAACAAAATGTCCTTGTAATGAGTGGTTTGATATTGAATGCGAACTGGCAATCTGTAAACGATATGAAAAAAGATTATTCAAGCCGAAGACCCGTCTCAGTGGCATTGAGTATAAATAGGTCAGAATGCACCCGAAAGTGGTTAGAAGCAAGAAGAGAAAGGCCTCATGCAAACAAATTGAGGAGATTGAAAATTCAAGAAGTAACAATGAATCCCACAAATTCTAAAAAAGAGTAAAAAATGTCAAAACTGAACGAACTAGGAGAAGAAATCTAGTCAAAGATAACCACAGTAAAATGCTGGAAAAAGAGGTGCAAGAAATGTGGCAACAGCACTTTGAGAATTCGCTCAACCCTGGGGAACCTGAAAACTTTCTTGAGAACCAAGTAACATTACTAGTGGATGCTGATCACTTGGAAACCATTTCACCAGATGTAGAGGACACAGAAAATATATTTGGGAAATTTAAAAAACATAAGTCACCTGGTAGTGATGGACTCCTGGCAGAGGTGTTTAAAGCAGGATATCGCTAGGAAGTAGCCAGTGAACTAGAGAAACTGATCGCTCAAATTAGGGAGGAGGAGACCTTACATAAAGGCCCTTATAGTGCCGATTTACAAGAAAAAGGGAGAATCTACCAAATGCATTAATTATTGTGGTATCAGTTTGCTTAATACTGCATATAAATTTTTTCCCACATCTCTCTTCAACAGGCTCCTTCCATATGTAGAACAAATAGGTAATTATCAAGGTGGTTTCCGGCCCAATAGGTCTACTGATAAGACCTTTACACTGGGGCAGATCGCTGAGAAGATGAATAAATATCAGCAGACGACTTGGATGTTGTTTATTGATTTAAGAGCTGCCTATGACACAATAGTAAGGAAAGAACTAATATTAGCCATGCATGAAGTTGGTCTACATAGTAAACTAAATTGATAAGTAAAATGCACCATGGTGACTACTATTTGCCAGGTAAAGTGTTGTGGAGTGTCAGAGCTGTTTGGAATTGAAATTGGCCTAAGGCAGGGAGAAATCTATAGCTTTTCTCATGTTTAATATTGCTCTACATGCAGTCGTCAATAGAGCAGGGGAAGAGAAGGAAGGGACTATATTTACAAAAATGACCCAACTTCTCGCATATCCAGATGACGTCATCATAAGAAGAACTCCATAGCATACGTACTTGAAATACTGATGTTAAGGCAAAGGAGATCAGCCTGCATATTAATGAGAAACAACCAAGATCGTGGTAGTAGGGAAAGAGCAGCAAGCACAGAGGCAGAATCAGTATGACATGGATCCCTACAGCATTGAATCGGTCAAGAGCTTCCGGTACCTGGGTGGGTTCTATTATCGATGAGAACCTCTTTGAAGGAGGTTTATTTTATTCAAGAAAAAGAAGTCAGAAGTAGAATATCAGCAGGGAATAGAGCATATTTCGGCATCTCCTCTTTTATCAAAATACAAAGACTAAAATGGTTTGGCCAAGTTATGAGGATGAATAGCGAGAGACTGGCCAATAGGGTGTACAAAAATGTTCTGAATGGAGTACGCCCTCTTAGTAGGCCGAAGAGCCAATGGAGGGATGGAGTGGTCCAGGACCTAAGGCAAATGAAGATCTCAGCTGCTGATGCAAGAGACAGGGAAATGATTGCAGTTGTTGAGCAGGCCAAGGACAGCTTCATGCACCTCTTATGTCGATATATTAAGAGGGACTTGTTAAAGCAGCTAGTTATTTTGGAGTTAGCATTAAATATTGGAAGAAATTTATAAGATTAGAAGAAAAATCGGGGCCATTTATATAGTTGTGTGTTTTTTTGAGAAAACGTACATCGGAGAAACTGTAAGATGCAGTTTGATGATGGTTCTGACAAGAAAGGTAGAAGGTGTTTAATTTTTAGTTAAAAATTAATTTTACTAGTAGAGATGAGAGATGGTCAACTGTTCTTCAATTACGATAGGTTAAATAATGGTCAGGATTTTCAGTTTTACAATGATATTTATTATGGTAAGCCAACGTTTCGATCCAGCTTGTGGATCTTCATCATCATCCCCCTACCACTACCCCTACCTTATTTTTACCTTTAGTCTTAGTATCCACCTGGACTCAGTAGGTAAATATCATATTCTATTTTATCTTGTTAACCAGCCTCTTATTTTAATATTTATGTATACCATCTTTTATATTATTATCAGTTCTGTAATGTATCCATTTATTGTCACCCTCTAGCATAGATACTCATATATTTGTTTTCTTTTAGCCCTGATGAAGATCCACAAGCTGGATCGAAACGTTGGCTTACCATAATAAATATCATTGTAAAACTGAAAATCCTGACCATTATTTAACCTATCGAAATTAATTTTACATAATTGATTTTGTTCTACTACTTTTATCCATATCAATTTTCACTTCAATTAGTGCAGATGTTTTTGGGTTACAGGCAATGGAACATGAGCATAATTCATTTTTCAGCTACTATGGTAAAAATTGCCAATTTTCGATTATCTGGTTTTGCGAAATGACTTAATCATTCGATGCGAAATTGATAAAAGAAGAAACTTTTTCTACATTATGGTAAAAATTTCCGATCTTTGATGTTCGATATTGGCCAAATCACTTAACCTATTTTAACTTCAAATACGTCATTCTATTTTTTATAATACATCCTTTTATGATAAGTAGAAAGCAATACTGTGTGATCCGAAGTTTGCGAGTCTTATGCAAGAAACCGAAAAATGGCCATAGAGTTTCCAAAAAAATGGCAAAAATCTGGTGCGATGTGCACAACACACAACTTTCTCTTAGCAACCTAATTAGATAGAAGTGTATTTAGAAACTGCTGAAAGAGTATTATAATCATTGCAAAACTTGAAAACCCCCATTTCTTGAAAATCCTTCTTTCATTAACAGTCGAGCTTTTTTTTTTTTTTTTACATTTTTTTTAAATATTTCGTGAATGGGTATCGATTAAAGGGGTGTTTGTGACTAAATAGTAAATGGAAACCTAATTTTTACTTTCACTTACCTACATATGAAATATATAGTAAGGGTAAGTATTGCGATTGTGAAATTTTAACTTCCGGATTTCAACTGAAATACACATTTTGGGGTCCCCTGAGTCCAAATAACCAAGTCCCGCCTAATGGTCTGTGTGTGCGTGTGCGTATGCGCGCGCGTGTGTGTGTGTGTGTGTATGTGTGTGCGTGTGCGTGTGCGTGTGCGTGTGCGTGTGCGCGCGCGCGCGCGTGTGTGTGTGTGTGTGTGTGTGTGTGTGTGTGTGCGCGCGCGCGTGCGCGAGCGTGCGTGCGTGTGTGTGTGAACAGACTAGCTCAAAATCTGAAATAGGGTATTTGGTGTATGTAAATGCCCGCGATGTGGCTGCAACAATTGCATCAAATATTGGCCAAATGCTGGGGCACTTTATTTTATAACTTTTTTCCCCATTTTTACGTTTTTTTTTTTTTGTAAATGAAGAATGGTGAAATACTTCTTCCAAATTTCTTTTATTAAAAATTTATAACATATACATTAATTTGCCGACGTTTCGGACTATTCGTCCCTCTTCAGGGCAAATTTCTTCTGCCAAGAACTAGTAATCCTTACACCTATTACAAAATGTGTCCATTTTAAATAATCAATCATTTTAAATAACATAACATATTTGATCAATTCAACAATCGATATATTGAATAGTACCTGACAATTTTTGGTGGCTAGGTCCATCTATTTCTATATTACAGTTATATTCCATTACCTAAGTAAATTGGTCATTTTATATAAAAAAAATATATATATTCACATGACTACCACTTTTTACTACAATATTCTTATCACACTATCTATTACTGACTGAACTTTGTCTTATTTACCTCAATGTTCCTTATCCAACCAATTGTTATTGTAATTAATTTTTATATATGATTTTTTTTATCTTATTCACTTTTTGATATTTAAATTTTTTATAATATCTGCATAATGGCTGCTTACTTTTATGGAATCAGTTTTATAATTGACTGCATTTTCAATGTTTTTTGTTATGTGTATGGTTTTTTTTTTTTGATTTTCTGAAAAATAGCTTTAACAATTTTGAGTGAACTCGTCATGTTTAATGAGAATAAAGTAATCTTTTATATCAGGTAAGCTTTATCATTATTAAAATGTTCTGAGGGGGCATAAATGGGTAAGGTGCATATTTTGTTTTCCTATGAAATACCTTTGTTTTTGCTTATATAAAGAAATTATCTGTCTCTCGTTTCGCCTAAAAATAAGAAATGGCTAAATATGAAATATGAAAAAATCTAGTAAACATATACAGGAGAAAAATATTCCGTCAACTTATAAAATAGGAGCCCACGCATGCGCATGCTTAGTTTGTCTTTAATGACAGACTATTGTTTATAATTAGATGCTCTGTTCATTTAATGGTAATTAATTTGTTTCATGGCAACTATATGAAGTTTTCAAAAACTACATAGATAATTATAAAATCAGACGACTTGGAGTATTGTGCTTACATTGCCGAATTATCACAAGTAAAAACTTCTATTTAATAATAAAATATACAATAATAAAATATAGTACACATTAGTGTACTTTAAAGAGACAATACGCTAATGAATGTGGAAATATGTGTGACTTTGAGAAATGGCATTTAACAAAACACGACAATTCCTAATCAAAGTAAGTTGAAAAGTAAAAGATGTGTGTTGCGTGCATCGCGCCAGATTTTTAATTCCTAATTCAATTCCTTTCAAGAACCCGCAACGATGACAGTTCCAGCAATAACAAAGGATGGTTACAGGGGAGGGGGGTCACAGGGTCATGAACCCTACCTCCTCAAATATTTTGGTTTTTCAATTTTTTTTTTTAAACGAATAATGCAATTAGGTAGTCACTATGCCCTAAACACAACCCTTTTGGTTGTTTAGATGGCAGTCTTTCGTAATACGCTACAAGGTAATAATCTCATAAAAACCTGTGCTATCAGTCTCTGATTATGAGACAGGGTGTGTTTGACTCCCACCCAAACCTCATGCTAAATCCGCCCCTGGCAATAAACCATCTTATATTTCATTCATAAATCTATTATGGAATAAAAATTTTAAACAAAAATATAATTATTGAAGATTGTATTATAATAATAATAAATTCTTTATGTTATGTTTCTTATCTTTAATGTTCTGGGATGTACCCCTTAGAAACCAAATAAAATAATATAAAATGTGGGCCTTTAGAGCCTTGGAATAAAGCTTAAATAAAAATATTGAAATGAAACAAATAACTGGAAATTATGAGGGAACCTCGAATGTAAAAAATAAAAAAAATTAAAATTAAATTACAACTTAAATATTTAATTAAGTGAAAAGAAACTAGTTATGCACAGCAAATGATGTATACATATTTACACACTTATTATAGATAAGCTTAAGATTATTTACATTTTCTTAAAAAAATACAAAGGAAAAATGATTATAAAAAATAAAATAAGAGCTTCCATCGGTCTTGAAAATTTTGTAATAGGAATTGTCAATTTACATTTTTAAGGTCATCGGATGACTAGGAAGTGATGATGCGGGCGGGATTTAAAAGTGGGGAGGATATTGGAATACCCCCAGAGATACCCCCATCCACTGTACAACTATAGTCAAAGTGGGGAAATATCAAGCAGGTAACAAGAAGTCTATGTTTTTCTAATGGGAATAGTTTACGGAGATGGTTTAATTGCTTTAAGGTCAAAATGGTGCGACAGGAGATATTGGAGATGTGGTTTTTACAGGAAAGAGTTTGGTCGAAGTTTATACCAAAGTAAAACTTTAACTGTAGGATAGAATTTGATGGGATTATTATTTAGGAACAGGATTGGGATATTAAGGACGGTTTTACGGTTGTGTTTGGAACCTATTAAAATTGCCTTTGTTTTCTCTGCTTTGAGCTTCAACTTGTTAGACTTTGCCCAGAGATTGATTATATCAAAATCTTCCTGGAGCTTTTTCGTCGCTGGTACCAACTCTGAAGGTGGGAAAGAGAGGTAGGTATATTTGGAAATCATCAGCGTAGATATGGTATTGGGAGTGGTGAATCAGAAGAGGAAGGTCGTTAATATAAACAGCTAACAGAGTGGGGGATAGAGAACATCCTTGAGAGACTCCATAGAAGAGGGGAAGTTTTTTGGATGGAGGTTGACCAGGAATGACAACAAACTGTGATGAATCTGAAAGAAAGGATTTGAACCAATGTAAGGCGCTGCTAGTTAGGGGGTGTTTTGCATTTTTGTAAGAAGTATGTTATGATCGACTGTGTCAAAAGCTTTGGAAAAATCTAGAAGGAAGAGAATATTTAGTTTTCAGAGTTTGATGGAGGTTTGGCAGTTTTTAGGATTTTTAGGAAAGCGGATAGAATTGAGTAACCGTGATTGGAGTGGGTTATTGAGGGAACATTCTTCTAGGAAGTTCATTAGTTGATTTTGAATAAGGTGTTCTAAGAGTTTTGAGATTGTTATACAAGTTTTGTTTTACAGTATCTTAAAAAATCTGGTGCGAACACACAACTTTCACTTACCAATTTACTTTGATTAGAAATTGACCTGTTTTGTTAAATGCCATTCCTCAAAGTCACACATTTTTCCACATTCATTTACTTATTTTTGTTTGTATTTTCTCTTTAAGGTACTCTATTTTTTTTTACTTATTACTTATTAAATAAAAGGTTTTGCTTGTAGTAATTCGGCAATGCAAGCATAATACTCCAAATCGTCTGATTTTATAATTCTCTATGTAGTTGTTGAAAACTACATTTAGTTACCATGAAACAAATAATGTGACCATATGTCAGGAGAAATTAAAGGAGTAATGAACTTTTGTTAGTTGTTAGTGCTTACTAAAATCTAAATTTTCTCAACTGTGCCAGTTCCTCCCATTTGTTCTAACCCGAGGACCTTCGTTTCGACTACCCTTGAACATTCCCCTCTAGACTCTTACGGTTATTTCTCATAACTCTATTTTTCATTCCACATTGATACAACATTTATTGTTTTATTCCTTTTCATGTATTCTTTAAAAAATGCTATATGATGTACATATTATGAAGATTATTTTTAACATAATACCCAATGGAAAATAATGATTTAGAATGGTATGTGAGGGGGAAGAAAAATTATTTCAATTAATTTTAAGAAATTATTTTATTCATTGATTTTTTATTTAAATTTTCTAAAAAAAAAAAAAAAAAAAAAAAAAAAAAAAAAAAAAAAAAAAAAAAAAAAAAAAAAAAAAAAAAAATATATATATATATATATATATATATATATATAATTGCCTTTAATGTTTTCAACTTATACTGATATTTAGTCAAAAGTGGGAAAGATATTATTATTGTTCATTATTTATTACCTGAAAAGGTTCATCAAGGTATTGATTTTATTTTTTTTTTAGCAGTGCGAAGGAAAGTAATATATATCCTTTTAAGATATTATTTACCCCAGCATGTCTTAAACTAAACTTATATTCATCTGATAACTCATAGCCATTTAAAGCTTAAAAGATACTATAAATGCAAAAGTATATACAAAGGGTACTACAAAAGTTTTGCAATTCAGCTTTATTTATTTGATTTTCTCAAAGTAATTTCCACCTCATTTAATACATTTCTCCATACATCGAAACCAGTCATTAAACCAGCTCTGCCAAGTTTCACTGGGATTGAGGCACATCGTTGTCCCAAGCCCTCAGAAGATCCTCGTCGCTTGAAAAGCGTTTTCCTTTCAGCTTCATTTTCACATGTGGGAACAGCGCAAAGTCACAGGGAGCAAGGTCTGAACTGTAAGGAGGGTGCTCAAGAAGTTTCAGTCCAGTAGTGGCAAAATGCAGGTTCATGGTGGAGGAACCAGGTGTCCATTCCTGACTTTGGTCTCAGGTTTTTCATAGACTCTATGACTTTAGGCAGGCACTGCTCAGTGTACCACTCTCATCAAGCATTTTCCTCACAGCAGAAATGTTTTTCTCTGTTTCAGACGTTCGCAGCCTTCCTTCTCTCTCAGCGTCCTCCAGAGTGAAATTGCCCCTTTCGAATTCTTTGTACCATCTAAATATAGTCGTACGATGTGGACAATCATTATTCAATGCAATCTTCATTTCTTCTAAGCATTGATCTATGCTTAAACCACGCACAAAATTATATCTCAAAACTGGCCTTACTTCACTACGTGACTACGATGCCATAATACGCACTTTAATCTGTCAATGCTAATGAACAACTGGGCCCAGAGATGTGATACTGGCGGCTAGTATGCTGGATATGCATGGATAGGTCTGAACATGTAGCCTCCTGAGTCTTTCTGTTAAGTCTTTCACTTTTCCATTACAAATAGATCTATTTATCCTTGTCACATCTCTGTGAACTCAATATACCTCACATCTCTGAATAGAGATATTTAAAGTTATAAAGACAGTGAAAATGTTTCCCACGCTTTTTTTGTGAAGGAAAGTAATATCTAGTCTTTTAAGATATGATTTACCCCAGCATATCTTAAACTAAATTTATATTCATCTGATAACCCATAACCATTTAAAGCTTAAAAGATAATATGCTAGTTGTTATAAAAAGTAAGCTTCTGAGCATAAAGACTGAAAATGGTCTGCAGAACTATTTAATAGTTATATTTGATGCAATGCAAGTATTGGACGAAGTATTTTCTTATTATGTGAGTCAATCAGTTCCTGTTTAAGTATAGAGATTAAATACATGATACGATAAATATGACATAGTATGCATTACATTAAATATAACATGAGTCAATAATTAATTGATTATGAAAAATAATTAAATATAACTCTTGATCAATTGAAGCCTTGACCATCAAACTGGCAAAATGAGGAAGGGCATAATGTACATATATGCTCAGAAATTACTTCTAAATAAAAGCGTTTGCTAAAAAAATCTACGAGTTGTTCTTAAAAATTTGTGGAAAGAGAAACGCATTTATGAACATTGTTTTAGTTGAAAATTTTGCCAATATCTATAAATATACATTTGTTTGTTGTCCACAACTGATAGGGCTGATTTTGTCATCATATTTATTTCGCAGATAAAATTTTTTTTTCTGGTATATAAATCTAAAATATTTAGTTTCTTTCTTGGTTGCCTATCACTCCTCACAACATTTCACGAAAATTGGCTCCTTTGTTGAATGTTCTAAAAGAGTTGTATATTTTTATTTTTTTTTTTTAACTGCGAAATATCTTTAATAACAAAATGAACTCCAAAAACGAGGGAGGCCTTATAGTGGAAAGCTAATTAACTAACTATTCATAGCTACATACAACAATGCTATCAACCAATCTTTCTAGTTGGAAGAACTGGATTTCAATCCATTATGAGGCTATTTTTATTTAACCCATAATATTCATATAACCCCTAATATAATATTCAATTCACTATTGCAACATGTAATATGAGCTATGTCATAAGGCATATTTGAACTATATCCTTTTTTCTTGTTCGGTACCCCTTCCTGGCCATGTGTGGCATACGGGTGGTTACTCTATAGGTGTAACCAACCTATTCTAACCATGGTGGGTAGATCGAGGATTATTTGGTGGGGCCTCCACAAAATAAAATTCTACCCTCCCAGGGCAGATTCGAACTGCCACCGTCGGCTCGATCATGCTAAAGTGGGACCGGCTCCAACATGCTTGGCTATCCCGGCCCGAATTCTATCCATAGAAGGGAACCATCTGACTCTCACATAATGATAAAATCCTTTGTCAAGTACATACCTCCTATTCCAACACTTGTAGTATATTATTATGCTTATAGTATATGTACTTATATAATAGGATGATTAATAGTCATGATTTTCAGTTAAAAAGTTTTTATTTTGAAAAGCCAATGTTTCGATCCCGACATGTGGAACCATGTAAAGAAAAACCGTTGACTATTACACACCTCTAAATAAAGTATATAGCACAGGCTTATAATCCAATACTTACAATTACATCGCATCAAACATAACTATTAAATAGTTTTGCATATTATTTTCAGTCAGCATTCAGAAAGCTAACTTTCCATAAGTCCAGAGAAATACCTGATGAAGATCTATAAGTTGGATCGAAACCTTGGCTTTTCAAAATAAATTTTTTTTTTTGATTTTCAAAATAAAAAATGTTTTAACTGGAAATCCCGACTATGAATCAACCTATCATAAAGAATAAGAGTTGTCTATTTCTCACCTCTAAACTTAATGAATATAGTATATTAATACAAATTTATTTAATTTGTAGTTTTGTTTCATAGAGGAATCATAATATCTTTGATCTTTTTTTTTTAGTTTTCGTTTTATGATATCTTAAAAATCTAGATATTACTTTCCTTTGCACTGTTAAATAAAACGTAGGAAACATTTTCACTGTCTTTATAACTTTGAATATCTTTATTCATCCCAATATCTTGTCAATTGCATAGATTATTTTAGTAAAAATTCAATATCGATGCACCTTTTTAGGTAATAAATAATGAACAGTATTAACATCTCTCCCACTTTTGACTAAATATCAGTATAAGTTGAAAATATTAAAGGCAATTATTTTTTTTTTTTTAGAACAAATTCAATGAAAATCATTATTTCCCATCGGATATTACATTAAAAATAATCTTTGCCTGTTAATATAATTAATAATAATAATTAATGAAATTAATAATACTTGTAGCTACATATTTTGAAACAGCGAGACATGTGCTGAAACTTTTATTGGTAATATTTTCGGGCATTATTTGAAATGAAAGTTCTATTCTCTAAAAATAATTCAAATATGAAAATTAAGTCAATAATTTTGCATATTTTAAACATTTATAGCTAAAGTATTTAACTTCATGCATGCAACTGTTCATTATATGACCTTATGTACTTATAAGTTGACCTTTCTATATTTATATGCAATATGTACATTATATGGCATTTTTTAAAGAATACATGAAAAGGAATAAAACAATATAAGTTGTATCAATGTGGAATAAAAATGGCAGTTATGAGAAATAACCATAGGAGTCTAGAAACGAATGTTTCAGGATAGTCAAACGAAGGTCCCCAGGTTGGAACAAATGGGAGGAACTGGGTCAATTAGGGCTCCCACTGTAGCAATGTAGATTAGACTTTGTGGCATAAAGTGACATTAATTAAACAAAGAAACAAGAAAACACAATTTTTCATGAGATCGATTGTTTTCAAGTTAGTTTGAAAAAAGTTCTTATTTTCAAAGCTTTCATTTTGTTTCCATCAGCTTCATGATGGCAGATGTTTACTTTTCGCATCAAGTCAATGGATTCATTCACTTTATGTGTACCAAACTCTTTTAAAAGTAAGTATTTTGTTATTATTGATAAATTGTTCATTTGATATATTAAATTAATATTGATTTTCGATTTTCCAGGAGTAATGGCTTGTACCTTCTTCAGTTGCTCTGGCTGTGGAAAACAGTTCAAATATAGACAAGGATTGTATACCCACCAGAAATTCGAATGCGGAAAAGAACCTCAATTTAAATGTCCTCACTGTTTATACAAAGCTAAAAGGAAAGGGAGTTTAAAAAGCCATATTATAGCAAAGCACATGAATAAAATATCTCTTATGTATACAAAGACTTAAGAACTCTTTTATATGATAAACTCAGGTACTCCAGTAGCTACCAATACATTATTTTATTTCCGTGTATTATATTAAATTTTGTAAAATAGCGGCAGTAATATTTGTCTTTCTCCAGCTTCAAAAAACTACTTCAAACTGCTCATGGCCCAAATTATTAACATAAGCACCAGTGTCATCGGAAAAGCAATAAAGATTTAAAAAAGCAACCCCTTTTTGTACGATGCACTTATGGTACAATTACATCATAAACAAATTTTGGTATTGTGCCCTCAATGTGATAAAAATAGATAAAATAAACAATAAATGACAAATATTGTGGTATTTATGATAACAAATACTAAAATGTATTAATTGTTACACCATAGTTTGGTATTAATAAATTGACAAAGGAAGTGGGTGGTGGTAATAAATCACAAGATGATTAGTAAAAGATCTCTAACCATTATTGATTTTTTCATTTTTAAAAAAGTTTAATCCAAAGCTCACAATTCCATACTTAAACAAAATTCTACAAATTCTGATACTATAACTAACCGTGTAACTCCTCCCTAAAAAATAGAGTATCAAGCCAAAATACAAATTGCTCTCCTACATAATTTGCAACTTAATTTGAACATTTAAAGATAGGCAAGACACCAATTCTGAACCAGCCTAACTTTGTGTATATAATTCCTTATGAAACTATAAATTAATTATTTAACAAATAATCTATGATATTTCATTTATCAATGTTACCTCTACAGATCTAAAAACTTGGTTTTGTGTGCGTATGCGTGTTGTTTTATTAATGTGTAAAATAAACAACATAAATTATTAAACTTTAAAAAATGTATAGTGGATAAAATGATGTGTTATGGGCTAAAACCAGGATACTGCCCAAAATGAACATGAATGATTTTCCATATGTTCAGTAGTAAGTTATTACAATGATATTTTTCATTAATTTAAAAACAAAGAAAAATCATTAAAAATTTCCAGTTTTAGATAATAGTTGAAATTAAAATAATCAGTTTTAGATAATGGATGATGATGATCATTAATGAAGAAATGCAGTATTTTCTTTTAATTATTAGAGGTTGTAATAGAATAAAAGGGTATGATACTAATTTCTTGGTACAGTTAATAAATATAATTGTTATATTTATGTTGTGTTCCTGAAAATTGACTTAGTGTGATTTTTAGATGAAAATGGTGCTGCTACTCAATACCGCTTCTTCTGTGCCAGATAAATTAAATAATATTGAGACTGTTCAAATAGGTTATTTAATTCTTTATTAAAAACATCCTTTTCCCCTTTTTTCACCACATTATGATTTGTTTGTAATGTATTAAGTTCTTTATTTATTTTGTTTTATTTTTTCTAAGTCTGTGAAATTTGAGAGGCTTTTGAACAGATGTCAATGAAATATATAAGCAAGTAAATGAAATAAGCATTTAGTATATTTCTACCAATTTTAACAATGGGTTTCAGAAATGTGTGATGATGATTCAAGATAAAAGTTGTAAACTAAGAAAACAAGTCAAGTAAAAAGAAATATTTATTTATTGTTTAATAAAAACTAATGAAAATTTGTGAGGTTTTGCTTACATTGGTAAATAAAATCTATATTTTATTAGTATTTTATCTGTTTGGTTTATACTTATGCCTACCTCCCCTTAACCTATCAGCTATAATTATTACTTTTATACCAGAAATTAGTACTTTATATAATTTAACGGCATGAGCCATGATAAAAAACTTACCTCTCAATTTAAGACTTCTATTTTCAAAAACTTGTAGATTTCAAGAAATTAGGTAGGAACTAACGGAAATAGGCAATATGACGTGTAAATTATTTTAAACCTATTTGCAATGACCATTTCACGTATAAATGCATGTAATGAGAAGTTGAGTTCTCAATTTCTGTCTAAACAGTTATTCGTTTGCTGTAAGTAACTTTTATAATGTAATTAAAATAAATGTTTTTCTTCTAAATGTGTTTTGTTATAAAATTTAATTATTTCGTTATGTTTATCTAAATTTGTATTTTCTTTGGTTTTTAATGATTGACATCACCATTCTATATGAAATTCCTCCTATAGACTTGCCTGTTGAAGTATTTTTCATGACCTGTGTTTGAAGTGGCTGCGTATAATGAATATGTAATTTGTTTGGTAAGTTAATTTTAAAAGTTACAACCATTTTATTTTATAATTGTATAACTAATAAAAAATGTATAGAGTATAAATTCGGTGTATAAAAGTGAAATATTACATGATAAAATATAGAGATAGACAAGATAACTTGATCAGTTAGTAAAGGCCATTCTTAGCCTTCTGTTACTGGCCACACTATAGGTTCAAAGCTACTATATTACTTTTGTTTATTTATTTAATAATTGTTTACTTTTTTACAAAGTTTGTGAAATGCGGTTATTGACAAAAATGTTGTTGTTTTAGTGTGCCAAGAGATTATTAAAAAATCATCAGCATCATTTTTTAACTGTATTCAATGTGGTAAAAATTACAAATACAAACAAAGCCTATATACTCATCAGAAATATGAATGTGGGAAGGAACCTCAGTTCAAATGTCCACATTGCGATTACAAAGGAAGGCAGAAAATTTGTCTTAGAAAACATCTTGCCTTGAAACATTCATCTCTAGAAACCATCTTGCCTTAAATGTCTCAATCCTGAATTTAACATGTATGGATTTCAGTTTTCAAACATATTTTAGTTAACAATAATTAAGTTTGTAGTGATTTGGTGGCTGAGAGCCAGACTGTTTTTTTCCATTTTTATTGCTTTTGAGTTAAAAGTCAATCTCTCTTTGATTAGAAACTCTGAATCAATTGTATATGTGAAAATTAGTGCATTTTCAACGGTTCATAATATATCGATTGTTTGTGGGGAAAAAAAGTTGATTAATTGAAAAAACATTTTAGGGAACTATTGATAGTTCCCTGAATACTATGTAATATACTATACTATAATACTATAGTAATTACCTGATACTGTTGTAGCTATCTACTGTAGTATTTAAAATGAGAAGCACAGAGTATTGTGTTGCAATATACGAAGCATATTAAAAGTTATATTTTGTTATTATTTTTGGAAAAATAAGACTGAATAATAGTTCTTAAAATAATAACATGGTACAGCTAGTTTCAAATAAAACTTGAAATCCAAAGGACATTGAAGTGGAGGAAAAAAATTAAACTTTATGTCCCGGGCGTACCAAGTCCATTTTAAAATATTATTGCTTTAGTATTTTCAGGAACAGATAGTCTCAAGTCCAGCAGGCTATAATTCATTAAAGAAAACTGCAGAAAGATTGGGATTGTTGATATAATTTTCAATTTTAAAAAAATTCGAAATGTGGACTTATAACAGTCTGGTTTTGATTGCCATTTAAAAACACAAGGATTTATTTGAATTGATATACTAATTTTGGAATTGAAAGAGTTAGGAATATTTTATTTAATAATTAGCTATTTTTCATTACTTGTTTTTTATTACTTATTTTTAGTTTTTTATAAATTTTATCTTATAATCTTGGTCATTTAAAACTAATATTTGAGTATTGTTTCTCAAAGGTCTTTTTGTTTTTCATATCTTCCTGTTTCTATAGTAAGTAATTAGGGCATCGTTTTGAGGATTTACTTCTCATATAGAGCTACAATATTAGCACATCTTCCAGAAAATTTTGGAAATTTTTTTTTAAGAAACTTTCTTTCAGCATAGCTCAAAAAGTATAAATTTGTGTTCATACCCAGGAGAATTTTAAAGCTTTCTTTAGCAGTATGGTCACGGTTGTGGTCTCTCCATGCCAAAGTGGTTTCCTTTGAATTACACTATAGGAGTGGTGAGCGACTGGTCACTGCGGCCAGTTGCAGTCGCGATTGCTCCCTGCAAAATCACATCTTTAGCCCTCGCTTCTTGTTGAGCCAACTTGTCATTAATTTCCTTGGCATTATTTTCCTTTACCTATTTTGGCATTATTTTTATTTATAAAACAATGTTTAGTATTTATGTAAGGAGTGTAAAATAAGTAACTAATAAAATTCTAAACAGTTAATTAGTTGAATATAAAGGTTAGAAACGTACCTTGTAAGACTAGATGAGGAATTATATGAAATAATTCCACTACATACTATTAACTATTCGCTGGGGCTAAAACATTTTCTTTCATCTGTTTGTTTTCTTCCATTGTAGCCCTGAAGATGTCTATAAAATAAGCGAAACGTTGGCGAGTAAAAAATAAACCTAGTTTAATTTTCAAGATCTCAATCCTCACCAAATTAGTTCATTTTGTTTGAGTTACCACTCATTATAATTTTATATTAATTTTAAATATTTTATTTTTCAAGAGAAAAGATTGGCCTTGGCCAGGAGTCGAACCCCAGTCTCCCATGTAACATGTGCAGTTCGCTATCCAATGCGCCACTGAGTTCGCTTGCAAGTCAATCTCTCCTCTGCACTGATAACTATACCCCGATCTCGCATTTATTTTGCGAATTTATGAAGGGGTGGGCTATTTTGCCCAATTGACAGGATCTCTTGACATTCCGTCAAGATTCTCTTTAAGGTAGTATTAACAAAACAGTAATTATTGACGGTTTCTAGAAAGGCATAAGAGATAAGAATTTGAAAATTATGTTTTAATTTATTTATATTAATTATTAATATAACCCATAAATACCCCTTCTATCGATTGCTTTCCTTTCCAGTTTCTTGAAATCTGGCCAATAACTTTTAATTGATGCATCCTACTATGATTATTTTACTGAACCGAAATGGATATTAAGCATACTTGATTCAAGAAAAATTTTACGTTTTTTTATTAATGAAGGGAGAATTTAGATTAACAGTTCTATAAACTTATGACAGAAAATTTGAAAACTTGGGATACTGTTAGCTAACATCCAATAAACAGATTAAAACACTTTTAAACTTTGCTAAATTTAAGTCAAACCGCCAGTGCCAAAAACGATGCAGAATGACTGGTCTAAAATTAACTAAAATTTTCCAGATTAATTGTTAATAAATTGCAGAGCTGAGTTAGCTAATAATCTTTTGAAATTTTTGATATTATGAATTCAATTAAGGTATTTTCATAAAGAATTTTAAATACCATAAGATAAATCTGAGGTATGGGCTGATCTTTGGTTACAAATCAGGATTTTGTATGGACTTGACTATAGAATTTCAATATTTTATTTTATTGTTTATGATTGTATAATCATTTTTTAGTTATCAAAAAGCCACAGGATTTTATGTACATCGTATATTTCTGAATATCTGCTTTGCAGTTTACTCAGTTGAAAGTGTGAACAACATTTTTAACTATTTTTTATTTATTTATTTAGGATTGCATAAGTGATGATAATAATATTAATACATGTTAATATTTTTTTCTGTTACAGATTCCAGTCCTCGAGGTAAGATTGCGATGAACATTACTTTTAATTGTGATCAATGTGGAAAACATTATATGTACAAAAGAAATCTTGTCACTCATCAGAAATATGAATGTGGCAAAGATCCACGGTTTAAGTGTCCCTACTGTGAGTACAAGGCAAAACAAAAACATTGTTTGAGAAGACATATTGCTTTTAAACATTCATTTCATCTACTATAAGAACCCTTCCGAAAAAAAATAGTCTAGGGTCTGTGTGTGTGGTTCTGAATAGTGAGATAATGGATCTTGTTTTATATTTATCTTGATGAAGTGTACACTTAAAAAAATATTATATAAGTCTCATCCTAAGTTTATAATTTTACAATAAATTAATGAAGTATACGGTTTTATTTATACCCACTCTTTTCAACTTCCTGAAACTCCATGAATTTTATATGGTCATGTTAGCTTGTATCTAGTTCATTTTTCATTTTCAAATGATTTCTCTTTGTAATCTTTTGATGTTTCTCTAATCAGTTTATTCTGTTACACAGTGTACATTAGTTCCATACAAAAATGGATTAATCTCTTAATCATTCTAAATGTTCTTATTGATAAATTATTCTATGACCTAATGAGACACATAGGTCTCTTCATAAGACTATGCTACAGTATTTTAACAATAAAAAAATTAAAAATGACTCATAAATCGAGAAAGTACATGACTCAAGTATACTTCTCAACATAGTAATTTAACAACGAAGGTTATTAACTATATATCATACCTACTTCTGTTGATAGTTCCATTTTTTAAGGTTCATAGGATTCTATTATATGTACTATTATTAATAACCGAGATATTCAATATTTTAAATTTTGATTTTAACACATTATATTCATAATATTGTATAATATCCTTTTCTATGGCCCTACACATGGCATCTTTGACGCTGTGGTGGCTCCCATTTCAGGTATTGCTCTTAAACTTTTTTTTTTTAGTCTATACTAGAATACTTAAAGAACCGTACAGCTGTACTTAAAACGGGAGCCACCACTGTGCCAAAGATGCCAAGCATATGGCCACACAAAAGGATACAGTAGCCTCCCTGCAGTGTTTAAAATACGCCGAATCCTGCAAACCACAAAGGATGCACTTTAAACTTCTGAAAACTCTAAGAAGCAAGCAAGCCATTAACAACACAATATCAAGAGTATCAACAAAAGAAATTTCCGCATCTTCCCCGGCAGCAAAAAATGCACAGAACTCTTCTGTCATTCCGATAATTGATACAAACCAAGAACACTCCCAAAATTGAAAAGAGAAAAATTCATCATCAGAAATGGTTGATAGACTGGAGACAAAAAAGGTAACTGGGAGTTACTCTTCTACTCTTTCTACTACCTCTTCATCTTAGGATATCTCATCGAGTATAAAATCATCTCTAGATCCTTTTTAATTACTTCTAGATCCTGCGAACTTAAATATCTATTGTCACCCATCCTTGAACTACTAACTAAATTAGTTTCAACTCTCATTTCTAATCCTTACAATGGCTAAATCTAAATCTTCTCCTCTTAGAATACTCCTCTGAAACTCCAATCGTCTGCTCCAACGTAAAAATGAACTGGAAATTTCACTAATAACAGAAGCACATTTAACAGACAAACAACAAACTTTCAGAATATACAGTTACGATACTCATAGGACTGATCACCCAGATCAGACGGCTCATAGTGGCTCTGCGATAATTGTGGACAAATCAATAAACCATCATATTCTTCCTGCTGCACATACCAACAATATACAATATACTAATATCTCCCTGAGCTCACCAGAATTAAAACTCACTGTTGCCTCAACCTACAATGCTCCCAACAAGATTGAAGTTGATTCAAGTGGTTGAATTAAAAAATATTTTTCTTAAAATGGAAAAATAATCATAGTGGATGGAGATCTCAGTGCCAAAAATACAAGAGGGGCTCTCACTTCTCAAACTCTCGAGGAAAAAGGTTGCAAAATGCATTGAGAATCTAAAACTTCCAGTTTTTCATCCATCACATCCTACTTACTGGCCTTCTTCGCTATCGAAATCATCCGATCTTCTCAACTTCTTTATCACCCGTTCTTTACCTCTCCCACACTCAACATTTTGTCTCTATTTGACCTTAAAGCTGATCATAGCCCAATTTTACTTGAACATTTACTGGGACAGCTTTCAAAATACTTGAATAACGTTAGCATTCCCCATTAGTATAGCCAACGAATTCGCCAATGCAGTTGACTACTTTATAAAAAAGTATACACACCACAATCTGCCACTCGACTACACCATACACAACAAGAATTAAAACTGACTTTTACCTACCCCAACCTATTTGCTATCTCATTAAAGATCAAAATTAGAGCTCTATGGCAAAGAACCAGATAACCATCTCAAAAGGAAGAACTTAACAAACTAACCCAAAAACTTCAACAAGAATCAGCAACTATAGAAACAACAATTACAGAGACTACATCGACTCGATAATCAACGGAAACGGATCAATATGGACAACGACAAGACGTATTCTGAAGAAAAAAGATCTCCAATTCCCCCTTCGACATCCAGATAATAGTTAGGCCATAACTAGCGAAGAAAAAGCAAATTAATTCGCAAACCATCTTGACCACATTTTTGGAACGAAATCTATACAAGACCAGAAACCCACCGAAATAGACGATGATTTGACAGCTTCACTACTTCTATCATTACCTCCAGTATTTCACCCAAAAGAAATCCACAAAGCAATCAACACACTTCTGAACCATAAAGCTCCAGGCTATAATATTATCACTCCATTTATCTCTCACAACTTACCTCGAAAAGCTATTTTGTTGCACGCATCTATAATTCTATCGTAAGCACAACATATTTTCCTGTTCTTAAGAAACTCTCAACAATCAAAATGATTCCTAAACCTTCTAAACCCACAACTAATCTTTCATCGTATTGTCCTATCACACTTCTCCTATAATAGGAAAAATATTTGATTAACTTTTCTTGAACTAAATTAAGCCCTTACTAAAAAGTTTTGAAGTGATACCGAATCATCAGTTTGGTTTTTGTTCACATCACTCACTGTGCAACAGTGCCATATGATAGTTGACGCAATATCAATAGCTTTCGAGAAAAAGGAATATTGCTCAGCAATCTTTCTGGATAATGAAAAAGCATTCGATAGTGTCCTGCATAAGGGTCTATTATGGAAAATAAAACCGCATTTACCTTTTACCTAATTTCTTATCCTTCAATCTTTCTTGCACCATAGATTTTTTTGTATTTCCATAGATTTCTCTACTTCATTCTTTCCTCAGCTTAAAGGCGTACCTCAAGGAAGCGTTTTAAGCCCTCTCCTCCATTCCTTTACACCTCTGACATTCCAGAGCAACCTTGCACCACCATCTTTACCTTCGCTGACAACGTAGCTATCCATCCAGATCCCACAATAGCATCGATTACAATTCAAAATCACTTATTCCACTTCGAAAATTTGTTCCCCCTAGTGGAAAACAAAAATAAACGCTACCAAGTTGAACCATATACGCTTCTCTCTGAGAAAGTCAACATGCCCACTAATAAATTAATAACACTTCAGTGCCTTCTAAAAGCTAGATACATTACTTATGACTATACGTTTACAAAAGAATCGCTTGGAACATACATACAAAACTAAAAAGACAAGAACTCACCAGACGATACAAACTGTCACACCTAGACAGCAGATCATCACTTAAATTACGAAACAAAAGACTAATATATAATTTCATATTAAAAACCTATTTGGACCTACAGAGCAGAACTTTGGGGTTCCACTAAACAGGTATACATAAGTAGAATTCAAACCGCACAGTCACTAATTCTTCAAAATTTGGAAACCCCTATGTATATTTCTAACAACACAATCCACAAAGACATGAACATTCCAACAGTAAAATCATACATTCATGACAAATACATCACATTTCACTGCTCAATTCACAACCACTCAAACTCACTTGTTTCTTCTCTTTCTTCCTCCCAGTTACCCAGTTTAATCGAAGATTAAAAAGGCAATGGTCGAAAGATATTATCTAACAAAGCAATTAAATCAAGCAAATCACTGATAATGATCTGCATATTCCACAAATTTGCTAGATGTACTCCAGCACAGGTGCAAATTACGTTAAATATAAATAAATAAAAACAAATTGTATTTCCTTTTTCTTTTTCCTTTTCTTACCAATTTATTAGTAAAATAAAAATATATTATTAAATTATTAGTAAAATTAAAATATATTATTAAATTATAAGTAAAATTAAAATATATTATTAAATTATTAGTAAAATTAAAATATATTATTAAATTATTAGTAAAATTAAAATACAAAGATTTTTGACACTACAGAAAACAAAGATAGAAAGGTAAAATATAAGAAAACATAAGAGAGTCTAAAGATGAAGAGAAGGGGAAAATTAAGACCAATCCACAGGAAACCAGTGCATTGTACTATACAATAAAAAAAGATGTAACATTTTTTAAAAAATGTTTAATAAAAAAATTGCAAGCTATATATCAAACTAGCTAGGGGTAGTTGTGTGTTAGTTTTAATAACAGGAAAATTTTAAAATTAAAGCGAATATATAACAAAATTAGCACCTTCGTGAAACTTCGGTTTTAACTTGGTATTAATATTAAGATTCGAGATCTGCAGAGTCCGCCCAAATATGGAACCCTATATACTTTATTGGAGGGCTGAAAATGGTAAATGAAAAATTAATTTGGCTGCAACTTTGTCGAGTTATGCATCATTTTAGATGGTTTCTGTGATTCTGAATCCTATAAACCCAATCCATGCAGTCAAGAGATAATAATTTATTAGATTATATTTGAATTTTCCATTCGATTTCGTGATGTAAAAACTTTATATCACTGTACATATCTGCATTTTACCTTTAAGACTACATTAAGTAAAAAATTCATTCAAAAGAATACTTTAAAAATCCCTGGACAGACAATCTGGCTATTAACTCGAAATTTATTTTTTTATTTATTGATAATTTATTTTTGATAATATTTATTGATTGAATGATGTATATATGAAGTTTTTAACAAATTAAAACTTGTCCATTGATTCGTAATATTTGTTAACTTTCTTATAGGTTTTGTGATTATCTTATTACATTTCACTCATACTTAGCTCAAGATTTTTGAAATAATAGTTACGTAGATATCAGACCCACATTTAACAGAGATATCCGCAATAAACATATTTACGATTAATCAACTTATACTCATATATATCTGTATATCGCACGTCGGATTGTCACAACTCTAAAAATATCAATTTTGAGTTATACGCTTGAATCAGAATGACAAAACCTGCAATGCCATAATATTCACAATATTATTAATAATTTCTTTAGCTTCAGGCGCAATTTACCATATTTTACGGTGGGGATGATCGTCTTAGCGCAAGTAGAGGACTACTTTTGAGTTACAGTTAGTACCCACCGTTGGTACTAAACGCCGCAATGGTAGACTATTTTCCCTAGTCGCTGTCTGTAGTATCTGTAATAACACCAATGGGAAGTCACATGAAACCTCACATGTGATCATCCAAAACAAAACAAAAAAAAATCGTTTTTTCGAGTTTTAACCATCTTCTTGCCGACGTGCGATATGTGCGTAATAATCATTGTGTTAGCAATGTATGGTTTTTCAACTATAATATGTTACAACTTTCGATCTGTTGAATGTAATGTGATATAAATGGTCCTATTGGATCCAGAAGTGTAAAAACTACCAAAGATTAATCGAAAAAAAATTTTTTTTGACCTTTCTTCCATTTCAACCTCCCTTAAAATATCCCCCTGAATTTGGGCGGACTCTGCAAATCTCGATTCTTACTACGATTACAAAGTCAAAACGATAATTTGATGAAGGCACAATTTTTTTACCACAATTCTTTTTATCCTGAACAATGAGGGATGATTAAATTAAATAAACGCTGAAATTGGAGTCAGTCATTTTGTCAACTGGAAGGCTCATCATACATAGTAATCAAACCAACTTCTTTTTCATAACTACTATAAGAGCACTTCAAACTTTTTATTTTCGATTTATATTCAGCCATTATCTCTTTTTTTTTTTTTTTTGTCTTTTTTATATGCTCACTGTACCACTAAAAAATAGTCACTTATATTGCATTAAATTTACTTATATATTATATATTGATTAAATGTAATGTGTTGATCAATAAGCCTTATGTAAAAATTAAATTGTTAAGGAATCAAGTTGGTTTTCTAATTGATTGCAGAGATGTAAAATAATTATTTTATTTTGAAATGCATAGGAGAAACTAATTATTTTTGATTAATTTTTTAGTAATTTAAAAAGAACAGCTGAAAAAATATATAACCATTGCAAACTGAATAAATGGGCAATAAACATTGAGTGAAACGCACCCTAGCGCTTCTTGGTAGTCTGCAGCTTGAACTAAAACTTTCATTCACTAACCCGAACAGATAGGCTAATTACATAGTGCGAGAGGCTTAAAATTCTCACCCTTTTCTATTCAATTTTACACCCTAAATATAAAAACGGAAATCTTCTTCACCACTAGGGGCTATAGGGCTACATGACGACATAAATTTCTTGATCGTACGTGGGGTCGTTTTTGAGCCTTATCGGCACGGCACGCACATTGCACACTTTGTTTTATAATATATATTGATTAATTGTATAATATTGGCTAATTTTCAAAAAAATTTAAAATAGTTAGATAAGAAAGTTTATTTATATTGTTGTTTTATTTTTATGCTTGTAGACTTGTTTGTATAAATATATAGAGAATAGTATTTTACATATATTTATAAATTAATTTATACTAGATAAAATAATGTTTAGGTAATTGATAATGGAAAATCTTCCGAAATGTTGTACAAATGAATAATGAAAAGAATATAATAATAATTAAGTTGGATGTATATTAACCCGAAATAAAAGACGCAACAAATCTTATTGTTTTCTTATTTTTTATTTAAGCGTGGTAAAAAAAAAAAAAAAAAAAAAAAAAAAAAAAAAAAAAAAAAAAAAAAAAAAAAAATAGTTTAATCGGTCTGGGGATTCCAATACCTATCAATACATGAAGTACAGTAGGGTTCCGATTAACTGAGGTCAGGTCAACCGAGGTCCCGATTAACTGAGGTGCAAAGTCTGAGGGGGGGGATGTGTGTATATATGAGTTCATTTAAACAAACTACAATAAAAGATTTCTTTTTAAAAATATAGTTTTATAATTTTTGTTATTATTATTGTTATTATGCATTATTATAATTAAGTATTTATTAGGTTTTTAAGCATATATGTATACTTTATTTAAAAATAACCTACGTTTTCAGTTGGTATTGGTATGGTTCCGATTAACCGAGGTAACATTGGTTCCCATCGACTCGGTTAATCGGAACCCTACTGTACATATACTCTATTTTATAGTACATACTTTTTTGTGAGAAAACAAGAAGCACAAGCTGCTCAAATTGTAACTGATTAGAAAAAACATATGGCAATCTGTAACCTTTAATTCATTTAAGGTTAATTAAATAAGTTCATTAATAATTTAATAAGTTCATTTACACAGAAAAAATTTCCATTTTCAATGTTAGTTTAATAGCTTTTGTCTCACCAATAGATTAAAAAAACTGATTAAGATAGACAACCAGGCACACATTAACTAAAAAATTACTTATAACTAAACAATGAATAGATTAATAGGCAAGTCATATTAATAAAAAACTCCAGTCTTGATTTAATAATGACTATGATCGTTTTGAGTTAATCTCTTCTGACTTTTCTGTAGTAGCAAAGCCAATCTTCTAAAATATCCAGAAGAACTTTTTCAATTTCAGGATGTACACCAATAAAAATCTTCTCTGAAATCAACTGTAAAACGTCCCACTTGTCAGACACCAAATACCCATTCCGAACTCCTCTTGGTCTACAAGCACAGAGATAAATAGACTCATTTGCCGCATATCCACGGGCATATCTTTTTTCTTTATTACTTTTTAAATTATTTTATTAAAAGATAAAAGATTCGACCATGGCCGGGAATCGAACCCAGGTCCTCCGCATTTTTTTTCTTTATTTTATTAAAAAAATGTCAAATGTGTGTATTCTATTTTATATATGTATCCAAGTGAGTCCACAGCTGTGGCTTAAGTAATAAGCAGAGCCAACTCCGCTCTTCTTTCAAATACACTACTTAATTAAATATTGACAACAATATTTCATATAGAACAGATAAAAACATCAGTATAAAAGAAATAAATTGTCATTGTGGAAAAAAAAGAATTGTATGTAGGTACTACCTTTTTAATGGCACTTACATTTAAAAAAAAAAAAAAAAAAAGGATAACCATTTCTTGTCAAAATTGTGAAGGTTTTTAGGTTTTTTTAAAGATTAACAAGTTATTTTATATTAAATAATTTGATTTTTACATAAAATAAGGATTTTTAAAAGAAATTGGAGGTAAATATGTTAATGCACTACTAAGTAATATTTTTTAATGTATCACCATTTTTTATTTTTTAAGATTTTAGGTGTATTTTATATTAATTATTGTGTGCATTAAATAGTTTTATTTAGATTTAAAAGAATGATTTTTAATAAAATGTAGAAGATATGTTTGGAAAAAAAAAAAAAAAAAAAAAAAGAAATAATATATTAATAAATAAAATATCCTTTTTAATTAAAAAAATATAAATTCTTAACTTATGAGAATTTTCAGGTCCGAATAAGAAATCCGATGAAGTTAAGGCGAGCATATTTCAATGTATTAGATGCAGTAAATCATATAAATACAGAGAAAGTCTCTATAATCATCAAAAATACGAATGCGGAAAGGAGCCTCAATTTCAATGTCCACACTGTCCTTATAGAACAAAAAGGAAAGGCAGTCTTACCAGTCACCTTATTTCAAAACATATGAATTTGATTGTATAGAGTTGACTCCTGTTTTTGTTTCAAGTTTTGTGCTCTATTTATTTGAGAAGAAATGGAATCTTTTTACCATTTATTGTTTATTTGTTTTACTACTTAATCATCAAAGTTATTGTGCATTATATCAATATATAGATTTCTAAGAACAGTTCTTTACATGTGTTCCTCTTCCTATTAATCATTCCTACATTATGCTATATAGTTATGAATATATTTAGTTTTATTTATTTTGATTTTCATTGAAGTTTGTGATAGTTTAATTAATGGATATCTATAATCATAAAAATGGACCACGCAAATCTTTAATATTTATACCTCATTAATTCATAAGACTTTGTTAATTCATTAAATTCCATTAATTAAATGTATTTATTAATTTAAATATATAAATATGTAATGTAAACATATCGTCGTCACCATGCTAAAGTAACGAATATGCATAGGTTTTTAGTTGCACATTCGTTACTTTAGCATGGTAACGACGATATATGAGTTAATACCTGTTATTTATCCCATCTTTAACAATGGTGATAAAACTAAGACCATGTTCAATTTACATATTTATTAGCATGTTTAACTCCAGAATAATAAAGAAAGCTTTCATAATTGATTTCACTATTATATGTTGAAATTTAGTCATTTTTCTTTTATTTAAATTGGCTCCACAGTTAGCTCAGCGGTAACCTTGCAAGGGAGATGGGACCTTGTGTCGATTCACAGCCGTTGTTCAATCTTTTCTCTTCCATTTAAAATATTTCACTATTGCTTGGATTTCAATTTTTTTTTTTTTTAACACGAAACGGTCAGCAAGGACCACGCGAATATCATTTCCGTTTCTTCACACCCTCTGCCTTCCTCTTGCTCCAATACTCTTTCATCCTCCTGGAATGTTCCCTTCGCTCTTCCTCAGTCCATTTTCTCCCTCGTCTCTCCTTCTTACCCTTTCATTTTTCATTTCAATTTTTATTATTATTATTATTATTTTTTTTTTTTTTTGTAAATAGTACTAAATCTTTGTTAATTAAAGTATATCTCTATTATGATTTTAAAAGCAGAGAACAGAATTACTTTAGATATGTTTTACTGAAGAGTCTTCTAGTAAAACATGTTGGTTATTGATTCCCTGGACATTGGAAAAACTGCCAGACCTCACTTATTAAAGAAGCATCCTGATCCACTAAGGTGCACAAAACTGTGAAATATTAGAAAACTTTCTCAATTCTAAAACAAATTAAATTTAGCTGGTCCCCATACTGTATTTCATAAGGACCTGGGACATTTTTAAGATGAATTTTAAATATTAATATCAGGCTCTGAATTGTTACTAAGTGATTTTGTAATTTAATAAATATAAAATATAATATTGCTAAAATCATATTTACAACCTTTAATTTTTAACATCTTTGTAATGTTATGATTTTATTAATTAAATTTATATTATATTCAATATATTAGTCCAGAGCCTTTGATATTGGTTATAACAATGAAGAATATTATGAATTAGAGAATAATGTTATGTTTTCTTTATTTAGTGTTACATATTTTGATAATGAAGGAGTTTATGAACTAAATACTAATGGTAAGTTTTCTCTTTGTAGTGTCACATATTTGTAGAACATTTTTGTCTAAAGTTAATTTTTGTTTCAGTTTTATCTTATGCTCTTGCTGGAAATCTTAATTCACATGAAAAGAGCTTTAAATACCAGTGTACCAATTGTAATCGTAAATACCGATCCAGACAAGGTATTAACGGACATATTAGATTTGAGTGTGGGAAGGAACCGCAATTTCAGTGTCCTCATTGTCCTCATAAAACAAAACATAAAGGCAGCCTTAAGTGTCATGTTATATCAAAACATTGGAAAATAAATAATTTATCCTAGCAGAAATTAGTATTACTTTTTTAAACAGGTTATTATAAATATTTTTGGCTTGTATTATGAAATATTAATGAAGTCAAGTTAGATTATCATTTGAAAATCTTTAATAAATACTGATCTTATATTTTTCATTAGTCTGCTTAAAAAAAGATTTATCATTCTGTATCATTGTTGTAATACATTATTTTTATTTAATTCAATTGAAATTTGTATTTACCTCATAAATAAATTTTTAAAAAGAAGGAGAAGATAAGTTTGTTCGTAAATTCTACTTCAGGTTTATTAAAAGATAAGATCACTTTTTTTGTCCATTTATAATGTAATAGATCATAAATGCTTTGTTAGTGTTACTATATTGGTATGTTCAATTTTTTTTTATTATTATAAAATTCTCTCATGTGTCAGTAGAACTAATTGATATGTTACTAGCATAAAATTAATTTTAATCCTCATTTCTTGGAATCGTTATCATTCATTACTTATTTGTGTATATAGGGTTTTCTGGTTAAGTACAAACAACAAAATCCAAGCTATTCTACATAAAACTACCTACCAAAAAAATAAAAAAAATAATTACAAAAATATGCATATTGTGCAGAAAGAATTACCACCATAGAAAATAGTACCTGCATGGTACCACCTATAATTTAAAGAACTTTAAAAGAAAAATAATGTAAGGGGATTCTTTATCAAGGCTGAAAATGGAAAAACATTTTTATGAATATGGAGTATGGTAAAGGATCTAACGAGTTTGATCAAACAGGGTATTTGATGTATGTACATGCCCGCAATGTGACAGCCAAATTTTCATCAAAATTGATCAATTGGAGGGGGCACTTTATTTAATAAATGTTGTCTGATTTTCATGTGTTTTTTTCAATTTATTTAAAAACAGCTGTAACTATTTTGATCAAACTAGGTATTTGACGTATGTATAAGCCCGCGATGTGACAGCCAAAATTTCACATCCCGTTTCATCACTGATGACAATAAACACTTTTATTTAACAATAAGCAATTTTATTTTACTTTAGAGAGTAAATATGTGATTTTATGATAAATATTGAAAGCATTTAAGTGAAAAAAATATGGTACTTTAATTAGTTATATTTTAGTTTAGACATGTTAGTTCTATTATAGATTTCTGAATGCAAAATAAAGTGATTTTAGATAACTTACAATAAAATACTCTATAACTTATGGAAATATAAAAGTATAAGCATATAAATGTGGAAAAATGTTTGAAGTTTAGGGATGGTGTTTTTATATTATCGAAACAGGTCAATTTCTAATCTAAGTAAGTTCGTAAGTGAAAGTTGTGTGTTGCGTGCATCGCACCAGATTTTTTAATGGCAGGATAGTGATACAGTTAAACATTTACCTATAAAAGCATTGAAATATTTTGTTTAAACTTTGTAGTTATTAATTTATCCTATTGCCATCTAAAGTATTCAGGGTTACTCTTAATTATCCAAGATAAACATAAAAGGCAAAATGTGTAACCCACAATTTTTAATTATAAGATTTTATAGATAAACCCAATTGTTTATTTTTTTCTGTATAATAACAGAATGCTGACAAGAAAAGAACATTGTTGAGATAAAGTAAGAAAATTAATGAGAAAACTGTAATTTGTTCTTCCTGTAAAATTCACAAATAGAGGGTTACAGCCTTATACCTATTTTGTGATGATATGTAAAAATATATGTTGATTTAGTGAGTCAACATGTAGATTGATTTAATGAGGCACTCAATAATACTTTTTTTATGAACCAGGTAGCCAATCTTTAAAAAGATTAAGTGATATTTTATTTTTAAAAAAACAAAAAACTATTGGACATTTTCAATGAAAAATCACAAACCTGCTTAATTGAAGAGGGAGAGAAATAGATCATGCATTTGTATTAACTTTTTGGAAGGTAATTTGACATAGAATGGATGGCTAATTTGATTCTGTTGTTGCTGATTATCTAGAACACACTGTATATTCTTATTCTAATTGTTACAAAAGT
Organism: Aelia acuminata; assembly: GCA_911387785.2. Taxonomy (NCBI): domain Eukaryota; kingdom Metazoa; phylum Arthropoda; class Insecta; order Hemiptera; family Pentatomidae; genus Aelia; species Aelia acuminata. The sequence continues at coordinate 54,827,103 of OU426981.1, forward strand.
CCTTGTTCAGAAATGATGTTTATTTCAGATTATATTGTTTAAAAATTATCGAATTCTACTCTTCAAAGTAAAGTACAAGTAGTTACTTATCTTAACTTTCAATTACATAAGCACATCTACCGATATCTGGGTTAAATTATTGAATTTTCCTTTAAGCATTTGCTTATAAATTTGACCATTGTATCATTTCGAAGTTCTATTCCAAAATTTATTTATTTACTATTAATTCATTTTGCAGCATAATTATTTATTGCTTCCCTGCTGTGAATTTAGTGCTTCTTATAAATGCATCACTTCTCAATAAATACATGTCATCAATTTTATTATCCTTTAGAAGGGTACCATTGGCTCGACTACTCACTTCATATGTCAGTACTTCCATGATGAAAGTCCTAGGTCCTGTTGCCAACTTGGACCACCCCAGTTTATAGTCCAAAGCAGCATCCTCATCAGTTCACTGACCCAATTTTTGTAGGGATTTAATACCCATCTTTGAAGGAGTTGCTCAGGCTGTTAGTAGCACCACCTATATATAGTGATCTATTCTATATAGTGATTGTGCAATATTTAATTTATGTGAATTCAGAGGTGCTTTGACATATTTTATTACTAATGAACAATAATGAAAAAATATTTATCCCCCTATTTATAATGAAAAATAAAAAAAAAATTATTTCTGTTAACATTTTTAAGTTCTGTTGTTATTAATAGCACGTTAAGGAGGTCAATATATAAATAAATTCTCTTCTGATAATTTATTGCATACAGAGTGATCATTGTACATGTAGAACTTACCTATTCTGTAGTGGGAAGTCATATTCATTCCATATGAATTTAGGCCATTTTTTATATTTAGGCGTTGATGACCTGTGAGTTCTACGCCTAAAAACCCAAATAAATAATCATTCCATTTGGTTCATTTCCTAGATAAGTGGCATCACTACCCTGAAAATTGTTTAGGACATAGGAAGCAGGAGCTGGTGTGACCGAGTATGTTACTTCAGACAAACTGATAGATAACCTGAGTTTGAGTTGATTTTTTAGGTGGGCGATGGCCTAACACTCTTACATTTCCCTCTTTTTCCATTATTATTTTCTTATTTCAATATTGTTCTGTATTTCATCTTTTTAAATAGCATTAGTCTTCTACGTAGAATGTACCACCTGCGAACCAAATGTCAATTTCCTGTGTTCCTAAGTTGCTCTGATATAAAAATACAAGCTTAAAAGAAATATTTTAAGCCTTTATGGAAAGGGTACATGTTATTAAAAAATAATTAAATTAATGGAGGGAGGAACTTGATGGTGGAGCTTGACCTCTGTCGAATTTCCTCCATGCACAACCTTTGACCCATAAACCTCCAAGGGTTAATGTGTCAGTACAGATTATTGCTTTTAAGTTATTCTAACTAATTTAAGTTATTAGATTTAATTTAATCTTAAAAATGTTTTAACAATAGTTTTTTATATTTTTTGCATAGGAAATAATGCTCAACAAACTTACGAGTGCAATGTTTGTCAAAGGGTTTATAAGACAAAACAAGGAATAAGCCAGCATACAAGATATGAATGTGGTAAGGACCCACAGTTTCACTGTCCACATTGTTCCTACAAAGCTAAGTATAAAGGACATCTTAAAAGACATATATTTAGCAAACATATCAGTATTGAAAATTTACCTTTCATGTAATTTATTTTATAAAACTTTCTGTATTTTTGTTAATTTTCCCCCCAAATATTTGAATACAAGATTTAATTCTATTTAAGGAGATATTGATAGAGTAAAAATAATTAGCTCTGTTCATCATATAGTTGTTATGGATGGTTTCTTTAACCATTACTCCTAATATCTATAGTAACTACTACATTGATTGTTGGATAATTGTTTATCAATAATACCTCTATTATTAATTTATTGTAAAATCTATTTTTCTTAATATATTATTTTATAAAAAAAAAAAAATTATCATTTTTATGTTTGAAATTGAGGTTCTGTTAAATTTTATTTAAATCATTAAGCAAATATATTATATTTGCAAGCATTATGAAAAAAATAATTACATAATCTTATTTAATGTCTTATATGTAAGACAACAAATGTGTGCAATGAAACATTGTAATGTTAAAGAAATAATTAGTGACAAATTGTAAGAAGATGTTTATGTCTTAATATTTTTTTGTTAATATTTTTTTTTTGTTATATATATACTCCTATTATTGTATATAATTTAAAAATAATATTATGTATTTCCAATCAAAAATGATTGTATAAGGGTAAGTAATTAAACTTGGTATTTGCCTAGCTGTTAATTGGAACAAGATTTTCCTAGTTAGGCTAATACTAATTATAACTATTGATAACTGTTGCTTACTATTTTGTATGTTTTAAAAAAAAAAATCTCGTTTAGTTCATTTGTTCTATTATTTTGTAAACAAGCAAACTTTTTTTTATCAAGTTTCTTGCTGTTTGTTTATTTAAAAATAAAACTTTAATTTATTTTTTCATCATTATCCAAGATTATAAAATATTACTTTTACTTCCTTTCACTAAATAAAAATTAATTTTAAATTATGGTGGGTTTAAGTTTTCTGGCTAATATGGTATTAATTTTTTTTATATATATTCTTTTTATTGTAAAAAAAAATCGGGGCTATTTAATGAGGTGATTGAAAAGTAAAGGGAGCATTTCCCTCACTTTTAGTATAACCTTCTTTATAAAGAAGCCAACAAAATTGTTCATAATTTGGAGATTTAATATTAACGTTATAATTATTATTATTAGCATTATTTGACATTAATACAAATTAAATGTATATGTGTGTGTTTGTGTATGTGTTCGTGTGTGCGCGTGCGTAAGTTTTGTTGTTTGTTTGTTTAACGTCCTTTTATGCTAATAAGGCTAATAGGAGGATGCTACAGTGGGAGTACTATAGTTTGCCTATCCAGGTATACTTAGGATAGGGAATGAGTACCTGACATCGTACAGGCTCGGGACCTCTATTTTACGTCCTATCTATGGGACGGCATAGCCAAGGATTTTTTACTCCCATTAAAAAATCATAGGGGCACCTAGGGATGCGAATCCACGAAATTACTAACCTAGTATGTTGTCATTTCCTCCACCAACTATGAGATATTAGAGCTAAACTTTAGAAACAGCAATTATGGTTTTGCTCTGAAATGGAGCTCTTATAACTCTTAACATCAGGCAACTACTGCTCTAGAAGTTCGTATGGATGGGTAACAGTTCCCAACCTTGATCTCTCTACTTTATAGGAAGATGGCCTGTTCTGGCTCCTCCTAGAAATGAATATGCTTGTAGTAGGAAATTTAATTTATTCTCTTCTGGCCCCAGAAAAGTTATTTTTATATGTTATTTATTGCGGAAAATTATAATTATTATTGGTTTAGGTTATTAGGTACAAATTAAAAGTATTTAAAAAACTGTCTAAAATGACTATTAGAATCCCATCACAAGTATTTGTTTTTTTAATTTTGTAAATACAATTATTAATTACAACATTTAACTTCGATTAAAAATGTAAGCTAGTATTAAGCTATTTAAATTATATTTATTTTGTTTAATATAGTTAAACACTCCTTTATTTTTTATTATATATCATATATATTTTTATTATTCCCATTATTGATTCTAATTCTTCATTACCTACTTTTTTCAGAACTATCAGAAAAAAGGCACATTTGTCATGCCTGTAATAAATCTTACCGCTACAAAGAAGGGTTATATAACCATAAAAAATATGAATGTGGTAAAGAACCTCAATTTCATTGCAGAAATTGTTCCTATAAAGCTAAGCATAAAGCACATCTTAAAAGGCACATATTCAGCAAACATATTAAAGTGGAAAATTTGCCTTTTATTTAAAATATTTTAATAGCATTGGAAAATTTGTTACTTTCTTCAATTGTAATTTCGAAATAAAATTGCTGATTAGATAATCATCTTATTTAAAAATGTTTTGAAGTCTTAATTATTATTTATATTTCCTTTATATCGCCCACTAATTGTGAAGTTTCTTGCTAAGTTGAATTAATGTTATGTAATGTAACATTTTAAAAAAGAACTTTTTGAGTATACTGTTTTCCTTTTATATATTAAAGATTAAACTAATTCTTTAATTTTAGGTTATTGGTTTCAGAATATAACATTAGGTAAACTTTGAACAGTCATGTAAAATTATCATATCTTTCAGAAAGAAAAACAGGAATTAATATTTTGTTGGCCCAAAATTATCATTTTATAACTAAACTTAGGCACCTGGTCCCTGATTCCGTCTATTTTTTTGTGAAAATAAGGAGGAAAAGATACTTTCTTCCTGAATAGTGGTGATTAATTGGTTGATGTCCGAAAACTATTTTTTATTAACGTCTGTTGTTTATACATTAAAAATAAATCTTAAGAAAAAACCTTTTTTTACAAATCACACTGAGATAAGAATAAACATAAAACTAAGAAAAAAATTGTTTTAATTTTTTTTTTCAATTGAGCCCATTGGTGTTCAATGACACTGTGATCTGGTCTCTAAGATACTATTTTTAACCAATTTGAAGTGATATAAGCAGTCAAAGTTTGTATTTCCACACCTTTTAGAATCATTTGCCTCAGTAATAGCAAAGTTGTCTTTAATAACGACTTTTTTACCTGTGATTGATAGGCTTTCTTATAGGGTGTGCAATATACTTAATGAATGACTTCATTATGCTCAATAAATTTGAACTTCTTCATTCCATTCAGTTTGCTACATCAAGCTTAACAGAACGTTTTGAGAGTTTAGCACCTCTCTAATTCACCTCACAATTTGGCAGCCTCCTAGATGAAAAATGTTCTTTTTTACTAGTATTTGAGATAATTATTCGTCTAAATTTGAGATAATTCCAAAATTCTTAGATTCAACCCATAAACTCAAATTACATAAATTATGTTCAGTATACACTGCCGAAGTATTTTCGATCGCCTCAGCCCTCAGTATTAGTATGTCAATAACTCAGGAGAGCATCGTTATAATGACAGATTCCTTAGGAGCTTTAAGAGGTATAAAAATCATGTATTCGGAACATCCAGCCATTGTAAAAGTACAGACCTTTGTAATGGCACTCCTAGAGGAGGACAAGTCCATTTATTTTATATGGATCCCCTGGAGTCACATAAGTATTATGGGCAGTGAGCTTGCCGACCAGGCTGCCAGAATGGCACTTACATTGCCTGGCCGAGGAACCGCCGTTCTCACCCCATCAGAAGTTAGTAGACGTCTAAAAATGGAGGTTTCAGATAAATAATGTGGGATGAACGCCCTCCAAGTAAATTGAAGAATATCAAGAAAGTAGTCAAACCATGAAATACATCCTGCCACAATAATCAGAGGAAGTAAGTTGCCCTAGCTCGATTGAGGATTGGCCACACTGCTCTCACTCGCTCACACCTTATTAAAAAACTGCCACCTTCGTCGTGTAAATTTTGTGATTTATTTTTGAAGAATGCCCTTACTATTACCCTTCAATCAATAAAATCATATTAACCCCCAATCCCCATTTTACTTTATAGACTAATGTAACATAACAAACACCTGTCAATAACAAACAAAGACAATCACGATGAGAACAACTTGGTCCTTGTGGCAATTCCTGCCTTATTCACTTTTAATCCCTGAACATAATATATAACTATGTTTAAATGCGAATTTAAAATTATTTGATTGACTCTGAAAAAATCATTTATCATTTGAAATATTTGTATTTTAAGTATAGCATTTCCATGTCTAATTTATAATTTCCCATAGCAAATTGGTATAATTTCAAATCAAATTTAGGTATGATTTGTTAAACACCCAATTATACATAATATGTATAAGTAATTTAATAATAACAATGAAATACCCGATAAAAATTCTTAAATTGATTAGGAAAATGTTTAATAGAAAATGGAAATTTTGTTTAAAATAATTGTTGAGTATTTATGCTTTATATATTTATTTATCTTGTCTATAATTTAATTTGAATAAATTTTGAATTAAAATTGTACGTTTAATTGATTAATTTTATTTATTTATTTTTTTGCCAAATGAGCATTTTTTATTCTTTTAATAAAATTTAATTAATTGATGATTTTATTTGTTTCTACTTATTTGAACTCACACACCCAACGTTTAAATGAGTAGTCTTTTTACAAATGTATTAGGAAGTTTTTGTATGGTTCTTGTTTTCATCGGGAGCAAATGTTGATAATTTTTATTATTATAAAATACGTTTTTTAAAAGGTACTGAGCCCCCAGAATGCACCTCTGACATGACGCACTCCATTGACGGTTTGGGCCACACTTGTCGCGAAATAGTCCAAGGTAAGCCGTAATTAGATCTTTACTTAGCCTTATACCGAGGTTCCTCTGTCCTTCTATGTTCATATTGATAGTGTGCGCCCTGTCAGTCACGTCTCTAAGTAATATGGCTTTCGTTTTGGCAACGGCCATTCTCATTTTTTTATCCTCAGATCACCTAGAAACCTCTGGCACATCTCTATGCTTCTCTCTTCAGTCAAGCTCTGCTGTTAGATGCCACAACTGCTAAGTCATCAACGTATGCAGTGACAGGGAACGGCTCACCCTCTAGCAATCCCTGTTATGTCTAGCCATTTCTTATTTTAAGGCATAATGAGAGACAGTTAATTTCTTCATATAAACAAACAAAAAGGTACTTTATAATAGTAGTAGCCTTTTATTATGTACATTTAAGGAATAAATACAAATCAGAATTTAACATAAATTAAATGAACAATCATCTTCTTTGTACATAAGCCTTCCCATATCATTGGTTGTAATTAGTAAAAATTATAATATAGTCTTTGCTATTTAAGGGAGTAATGGTCTACGCTGTCCCAGGTGACCAACCTATGGGGGGGCAGAGTTCGTAATCCACCCCACTTGTCTCTCCGAGCTTGTCTGTCTCTTGTCCAGTCTCCACTACATCGGACCTGCTACCTCCTTAAACCAGTCATTCCATCTCTTGACTTGTCTTCCTCGCTTCCTCTTGAGATTTTAGGGTCCTGAGGGTTACATCTCTTGCCCATCTTGGGTCTTAAAGGAACTTTATAGGAAAACAAAACAGTCCCCTTCCCTATTTAAGCCCTCTAAGAACATTTTAATGATTATAAAACTTACCTGATATTAAAGGATACTTGATTCTCTTTAATATGAGGAGTTTGATCAAAATCGTTGGAGCCGTTTTTAAGAAAATCGAAAAGAATGTAAAATTGAGACAATATTTATTAAATAAAGTCCAATTAAAGACCAATTTAGATGAAATTTTTATGTCATTCGCGGGCATATACATACACCAAATATCCAATTTCAGGTTCGTATGTTTTATAGTTTTTCAGTGAGTCTGTTCACACGCACAGACCAATTCGCGGGACTTGTTCATTTGGAATCAGAGGATTCCAAAACGTCTATTTTAGTTGAAATCCAAAAGTCGGAATTTTTCACGATCAATACTTGCCCTTACTATATATTTCATATATAGGTAAGTGGAAGTAAAAACTTGTTTAAAAAATCACACTGAGGTAAGAATAAAGATAAAACTAAGAAAAAACCTATTATGACGATTACGGTATACCTAGTAGCAAGTAATGCTAAAGGGGATAAGGGGTGGAGTACAGTTTTCTGTGGTAGTGTGATGAGACAGCCGGGAAGGAATTTTTGATCTCTTGACTGGTCCAGTATACCTGTACAGCTCTGTGACTGTGACAAAATTAGGGCCCTCTCTTATCTAACTGCTCCAGTGCACCGGTATAGCCGTGCGATATGCTGGTCTTTGACGAGACTAGGGCTGATTTTACTGGTCTAACTGTTCCAATCTACTGGTATAGCAATGCAATCTGGTTGTGACTGTGACAGGACCGATGTCTTAAAAACAGCTCTAACTGTTCCACTGCACCAGTTTAGTTAAATTAGGGGACACGTCTCTGCTACACATGTACTTCTTATTATAATGATCTAAATGGTGGGAGTTTAATGTACCTATATCATCAAAAACCTGTTAATTTCGCTTTGAGGACCAAATGGTTTGTTCGATTTTCTTGAAATGAATATTCTTTGACGCCCCTTCTATTCTTTAACAACTTTTTAAAAAATATATATATATATATTTTTTTTTTGTGTAATACGACAATTTATTAATATTATGCCATGTACAGTGAAACGTATTTAACACGAAAACGCTAAACACGAAATATTAGTTAACACGAGCGATGAAACGACTTTCTACTAAATGTTTACATACATTTCATTTCTTATACATCTACATATGAAAGGAACTTAACTATTAATTAATAGTAATTGTGTTTAATATATATACATACATACATACATATATATATATATATATATATATATATATATATATATATATATATCTTATTTAATTTAATATATAATTAACCATATTTTCCTCTAGAGAAAATTTTTTTAAGTGAAATTTTAAATTAAATTGCCAACCATTTAGCATTTTCTATTGTTGACGTTTCTAGGAAAGCTGACGGGTTCTAGGAATTAAAATACCTTGCAGTATATTGGGATCACCTGTGGTATAGTGGTTAGCATGGCAACCTATAAGCGGGTTCGCACCCAGTGGTGGCCTTAGAATTTTTTAATGGGAGCAAAAAATCCTCAGCTATGCCGTCCCTTGGATAGGATGCAAAATGGAGGTCCCGAGCCTGTACGATGTCAGGTACTCGTTAAAGATCCCTATCCTAATTATACCTGGATAGGTAAAATTTAGGATTCCCACTGTAGCATCGTCCGATTAGCCTTAGTAGCACAAATGGACGTTAAACAAACAAGCAAACAAACCTTGCAGTATTTATGAAAGTTTCATTGTATATAGTTGCTTTCTTGGGTGATCCTGCTGTTTTTCTTTTTACTTGTTCCTATAAACGTTTAGCCTTTCATATAAAATTGTGTATTTTTGGGTTCTTCTTTTTTTCTTTTGTTATTAGTTACTTCCTACTTTAATTTCTTTTTTATTTACAATAATGGCTAAACGTGTTAAATGGAGTTATTTTTGGGCGTATTTTGATGAAGATGGGCCAGAATTTGCTATCGATAAATGTGCTCAGCCAAAGTGTCTTACAAAAGTACAATTACTAATTAGGGGAGGCAGCTCAAAATGCAGCACCCAACAATAGATCTGACTTCTTTCCAGGAACAGGAAAAATTGAAAAAATTATACTAAGAAATTGAAGGGGATACAGTCATGAAGGTATGCGCTGATTCACCATCTTCCCAATTTCAACAACCCATTCCTATCCTTTATCCTTCGATATCTCAATCTTCCATGAATATGGTTAATGAATCCACTGCATCCATATCTATCAAGCCCTCTCAGGCAAATTCACGATTAACAGCGTTCCTAAACCCTAAAATGACTCCACGCCTAAAAACAGAAGCAAACAAATTATTATTACAATTATTTTATTGCGACACTCAGCCATTTTGTATCGTAACTGACAAAGTTTCACAGAGTTCATGAATTTTTTTAATCAGTCATTGTACTGCCCACGCGACGGATAATTTCAAAAATAATTATTCCTGCTTTATATGAGCAAAGGTTGTCCGAGATGAAAAGCACCTTATAAGAAATAAAAAGAAATCCCTTTGACCACCGATTGTTGGGCTTCCACTCAAAACAAATTGTACATAGCTCTGTCAACCCATTTTGTGGAACAAAGGATGTTGAAAAACGCATTACAATCTTGTATTACTTCCTTGGCAATGGAGGAAATATTAAATTTTTGGAATATAAGGGATAAAATTATGAAAGTTATTTCAGATAATGCAAGCAATTGGAGCTATAAAAGAAAAATTAAATTAAAAACATTATGGTTGCGCTGCGCACAAAGTTAATTTAATTTTAAGGGCAGCTTTGGTAAAAAATCAACAGATCCAATCAATGATTCACAATATAAAATCAATCGTGACGCACTTCAGGAAAAGTAGGAAGTTGACATGAAAACTAACAGAGTGCCATAAAGTATGAAGTATAATCTAAAAAATACTTTTGCTTTGCATTCCAACGCGGTGGAATTCGACTTATTACATGGTTGAACAATTCGTCGACCTCGAAGTGTTGATTAAAATTACAATTGCCTTGTTGGACCACGAACTTCCTGTGCTGAGTTCGAATGATTGGAAAGTGGCCAAAGAACTATATTTGATATTTTAGCCATTCGAGGCTCTTACAAAGGACTATGTGGTAAAAAGTTTCCTTCAGCATTCTGCCTTATTGAATTAATCAATGGGTTGCAGGACGTTCGCTGATGACAATGGATTCCAGTCATAATCCACACAATGGATATGGGGCTATTGAGGCAAGTATAAAAGATCTTGCTGTATTTCTTTAAAACGAAATTAATAGGAATGACCGCTTTGGGTCATTAGAACAAAGTAGGACATTCGGGACGTGTACATTTTTGGATCCCTTATTTAAAACTCTTCCATTCCTCAATCAAAAAAAGGCAAACAAAGTCTCAGGAACACTCGAAGGAATTATGGTTAGCAGGATCAAATTAAAACAAACTCTAGCTCCCACCACCTCCACAAGCTCTCATCCACGACACCCTTCACAGAAAGTGTGGTTCCATCATGGAAACAACCAACCATTTGGGCAACTTTTGAAAAAAAAGGCGAACTTTCGGCTCCTTCTAGTAAGTACGAGAGGTTTTTAATTAGGCTCTAGGTAAGATATTGGTAACCGATTAGTGGCTGTGGCAGGTTCCACCGAGAGCAAAGCTATAGTAGAAATGCAAAATGTTGGGAGGACCACAAATAAACATATAAAATAAGTAAATAAGTATATATATATATATATATATATATATTGATTTCATATCAATCATCCATATTTCACGAAAAGGCGACACATAATTGCCCAGGAAAAACACAGGTTTCCTAGTCCAAGCCAAAAAAATAGATTTGGCTACTGTATGCCATCCTAAATATCGAAAGAAAATGAACTGTTGTGTCAATAAATCAAATTACACCGCCATCTGTTGGATATTTATAGAACTTACAAATAATCATGCTCAATTGTAGTATAATAAGCATTTAATTTGCAATAAAATAAATATTGGGGTCAATTATCAAGATAAAAATTATCCTATGTTTTAAGTTGGCAAAAGTTCATACAATGAGCCAAATTTCATCCAAATCAGTTGAGTAGTTTCTGATTTTACCTCTGTCAAATGTCGGTACATGAGATTTTTATATATATAAAGATGTATATATCTTAATTTATATATAAAATATTGATGAAATTAGGATTTTTTTTTTTTGGTTCCCTTAATGGAATAAATAAACAATAATTAATTGATTAGTACTGAGGACTTACAAGTTTTGCAGTAATTATTTTATAATTCTTTAATGAGTAATTGCAGAACACAACATGTGATGCTCTAAAGATTTAAAGCAGTTTTTTGTGGTGGCATAAGATAATCTTCTTTAGCTGCTCCCATTATTGCCTCTTCCTCTGCAAAGTCTTACAATATATTCGTGATAAGAAATTCGTGGTCTTCTGACTTCTGGATCATAGCCCAACGTTTTTAATTGGTCCCTATGCTCCTCCATCCTTACTACATGGCCGAACCATTTTAATTGGCATGTTTGCAGAACCTATTTCAGTGGGGCAACCTTAAGTTCCTGATGCATTTTCTCGTAGCGAAAAAACGGTCCTCCTGGTTTACCAGCTATTCTTCGCAGAAATTTCATTTTAGCAGAATGACTGCTGGAAAGTTAGAGCAGGCAGTGGCAGAATGGTATAAGAACTTCACTGAAATGGAATGGAGATCAATACCAGCAAAAACAAGATATTACAAGTAGGTAAATTCTGTGAACCTTCCAACTTCTTCTTGTAACATCTTGTTTTTGCTGGTATTGATCTCCATTCCTTTTTGGTGAAGTTCTGACACCATTCAGTCACTCCCTGCTCTAACTTTCCAATCGAATCAGCAATGAGAACATCATCATTATGCTGACATGACATGACTTGACATAAAAAAAGAAAAACACACACAAAACAACAATAAACAACAACTAACAACGAATTAACAAACAGTAACATATAACAAACAGAAACATATGAAAAACAAGTGAATTGATTAATGTAAAAGAAAAAGTATACTCGTATGTACAGGGTGCGCCAGAGAAACTTACTTATTTAAAAGCTCAATAAAAATAAAAGTACTTCAGTTATTGTTTCAATTCTTTTTTTATTTTAAAATACAAAGTTCCAAGTTTTTTTTCATGCAGTCTTGAAAATCACATCCGTTAAATAGCGACCCCCAGTGTGCAAACACTGATTAAGGCGATTTCTGAAGTTCGTCTCCACTCTTCAAAGCATATCAATCGGTATGTTGGCAATGGCGTCGCGAATGTTATTCTTGAGATGAGCTATGGTCCGTGGTCGATCGGCATAAACCAGAGATTTCAAATAACCCCATAAAAAAAAATCACAGGGAGCCAAATCTGGAGAATGTGCCGGCCATGGGAGATCGCCTCTGAGTGAGATGAGGCGGTCGGGGAAATGTTGTCGCAACAAATCCATTGAGTCTCGAGCAGTGTGTGCTGTGCCTCCATCTTGTTGAAACCACACTTCCCTAATGTTCATTTCTTGGAGGCTTGGAAGAAAAAATTCCTCGGATCATGTTCCTGTAACGAGCTGCAGTCACGGTAACTGCACGTTCGTTTTCTTCAAAAAAATACGGACCAATTATTCCCATTACGGATATCGCACACCAGACAGTAACTCGTTCACAATGAAGGGGCTTCTAGTGAAGTTCACGCGGATTTTCACCACTCCAATAACGCATGTTTTGTTTGTTGACGCAGCCGGAAATGTGAAAGTGGGCATGATTGCAACTGTCTGGAGGGGAAACGAACTTGGGGAATTTCCCCGCCAGATGCGCCACCTACCACCGCTCTACCCGTCCAACTCACCGCTCGGGATTTTTCTCAAATAAGTAAGTTTCTCTGCGTACCCTGTATAACTGTTACAAGTATATTTATAACTTCCGCAATCCCTCAGATTCTGCATAGAACCTGCATAGGTGGTGGATGTCGTCGGAGCTGTTTCAGTTCTTTGTGAACGATGCAGAATTGTTGAAATGAGAATTTATTTTTGAGACCCCTTAAAATATAAATAAATAATGATAAATCAAAAATTACAGACGACTGTCAAGTTTTGTAGTTATTATATTACTCTATACTAGTATCCGATCGAAACCAAATTTTTAGCTGAAACCAAAACCGAATTTCGGCCGCGGACCTACATAATACATGTAAGTGTGTGATATGTCTAGTTTAGCAATAATATCAATGAAAGCTTATAATAGCAGTAATTTAACTCAATTATTCATTCTATACGTGGGTTTGGTATAAAAGAGTGGGGGTACTAGTAAGGTTTTAGGATCGAATCCCAGTCCCTACTTCCTAGTACGGCTGGTCCCTTCAGGAAAATAGACCATACCCACACAAACTAGTAGAGGCCTTAAAGTTGAAATTTACTTGTAATAACAGGCTAATATTAATAAAAATCCAGATTATCATATGTAAATTATAACTAACGAAGTAAATCTTTGCCATGATAAAGCCTATGGAAAACAAAATGGTGGACCATCAAATACATAAAGCTGTATCTCAAAAGCTATTTAGTATAGTTCGGTCTCAAATTTTAGCAGATACCTATGATCTATTTTAAAAATGTATAGAATAGTTTTTTTAAAAAAACCTGCTTCTTCTTGGTCAAAACGGAAAAAAGGTTTTGGGATGTCATTGGTGATCCGTGGGGAGGGGAGGGGCTGACAAGATCGAAAATTTGGTTTGTGCATCTGAGTCTTATTCCATACAAGATCAAAACCTACTAACACCATTTGATGCAACTTCAGCCTCCCTTTTTATGGCAAGGTTACTGACTAAAATTTTTTTTTTCGTTTAAATTGAGTCCGTAGACATGTTGGATTATCCAACGATTAATTTAAAGTTAAGTATTTAGAAGTTAAGTAATTATTCTTATTTAGTGTATTTAGAAGATAAAATCTTATTTAGTGTTTTTAGAATATATATTCTTATTTAGTTTATTTAGAAGATGGTTCTTAACTCTCAAGTTAAAGAATTCTGCATGGAAAAAATGCTTTCATTACATGTTAAGATTTGATATAATTTACGTGGCAAATCCTTTTTTGTCACCACACATAACTTAAAGTTTTCGATCTGTTTTAGATACCAAAAGTGTGAGAGAAATCCATGTTTTATCCATGGCAATTCAAGTTTTATTAAATAAAATAACAGATACTACACACAATTAAATTCAAGCGTGTTAAAGAAGTAACATAGGCAAACTAGTACCCACGATTCACTGCACTATCCATTTCAATTAAGAAAATGTTGCTTGCACCATCAAACCTTGCATATACCTAACAAGCTGACTGACTTCCACCAGAACAAAGAATTAGGCTGGAGACGCACTGAGTCCTCTTGGTCGGCTCCTCTCTTTTCCACCTCCATCAGAGTGTGTTTGTCGACATACACTAGTGTTCCGAATGTATAAGAATGAAATGGAATATTCTATATTGTATCTTTCACCAACAAGATGTATTCGGTATGTGTTGTCATTCACCTGTGAAAGTTGACATTCTCCAATTTCAGTCTTTAGTTCACACACACACACACAAACACGCACGCACGCACGCACACACACACACACACACACACACACACAAACACACAAACACACACACACACACACACACACACACACACCATTATATGAGATTTATGTATTACCTAGTTTTGTATTTTTTATTATTCTAATATGTTGGTAACTTGTTTATTTCAGGACTGTCAGAAAAAAGACATTGTTGTCATGCATGTGATAAATCTTACCGTTACAAAAAAGGTTTATACTATCATCAAAAATATGAATGTGGTAAAGAGCCACAATTTCAATGTCCACTTTGCCTACACAAAACTAAACATAAGGGGAATTTAAAAAGTCATATTATCAGTAAACACAAGATTTGCAACATCTGATATTTCTAATTTTACCTATTTTTATAAATTAAATATTATGAAAAAATTGTAAACAATTTAGTTATTTGTTATGTTCAAATTATGTTATTGGTAGAATATAAAAATGTAGTTATATAAAATAAAGTAAAGCCTTAACTTGAAATAATAATTTGAGTGAAAAAAATAATGTGTTGTCAAAATTTTATTTGCACATTGCCTATTAAAAATTAAACATAAGAGGAGTTTAATTAAGAAAATAAATCCACCTTATGATTAAAAATAAGATATGCAATTTCTAATATTTATCAGTTCCATTTTTTGTTATAAAAGTGTAATATAATTTTGAAGTTTTGTTGTAAACAATTTCCTTGGTTAGTTCTTATGTTTATCGTTATATATTTCATTAGGTGCTATTCATGTAAAAAATAAATACATGCTACATATATTTTTACAGTTTTTTAATTTAAATTATTTATAAATAGAAAATAATGGCTTTATTTTATTTTCTATTATTATTCTTATATATAAAGGTTTATTCTAGTATGATTATTTTTGTTAATTTTACTATTTATTAAATTTAATTAATTAATTAATATTCATGCAAAAACAATTACAGATTTATTAACTATTAAATTATGCTTGGAGTTTAATTTTTCTAATGTACTCATCACTTATATATTTCAGGGCTATCAGAAAAAAGACACAGTTGCAATACTTGTGGTAAATCTTATCGCTACAAAGAAGGCTTATACAATCATCAAAAATATGAATGTGGTAAAGAACCACAATTTCAGTGTCCTCATTGCCCTCACAAAACTAAACATAAGGGGAATTTAAAGAGTCATATTATCAGTAAACACAAAATTTGCAATTTCTGATATTTAAAATTTTCATCATATGAGGTATATATAATAATAATCTGGTATTATAAAAGGGTTTTTACTTTATTTTTATGATTGAATCATTTGTAAAATTTAGTTAATTGTTGTATTTATTTATTTTTATTATTAACATATCTTAAATGTTGAATGCATTATTGATGAAAAATTATATACTTTTAATTATTTTTTCTTAGTACTGTAATGTTATTATAATCATTAGAATTACTATGATTCTATTGTTACAATTAAAATGAATGGACTGTTTGCCTTATTAACTTTTTCTTTAATTTTATTACTAACTTTACTTTATTACTAACCCAATTTTATGAAGCCTTTAGTCTTTATGAAAAATTCCAGGTTGGGGGTGCGGCCACAGAAAAAAATTCCTGTAATCCATCGTCATTTTTATTGGATGATAAACATTGGCACATATAACAAAATATGACCACCTATTAGAATGATTTCTTTTAGCACAGAATCACCATCTGAATGTTCCTTATTGCTTTAAAATTTGAGAATATATTAAAGAAAACTCATTGAGATTATTAGCTTAGAAACTTGTGTAGGTTATAAATTTGTAAAAAGTTTCTCCTTCATTATTAGCCAAGGTAACCAGCTCTCAAGAAGAGGGATTTGGATCTCTCAGAAACATGGCCTTCAATGCTGGTAATGCAGACTACTTTTTTATGCTTTAATAATTAATTATCTGATAAAGCAGAAATTATCAGAAGACACTTTTCTCATCTTGTTTTCTCTGACTATCTTTTTGCTTGAGAAGTTTAAAACATTAACCTCCAACCAAAGGTCTGGTCACTCAATCACTGATTTAATTATTCCAGCTCTTGTTTATCTTATCAATCATCGCATAATAGAAAAAATATAAATATTTAAGAATTTGTTAACTGATTGTCTGATTCAAATATGAAGGATAGATAGTAACGGGTCGGCTGACCCGGTGTCGGGCATGTGTGACTATATCTTAAGACTGCAGCATGAGCAGCATCTTAAGACATGAGCATCTTAAGAGCAACATCTTAAGACTGCAGCATGACTATATCTTAAGACAGCAGCCTCACCATTCTTGCAGCTGTGAAGGTTCCTTTAAATCATCTCAAACCAACAAAATATCAGAACACAATTGCTTATTCTTTTCTACCGTTTTTGATTGTCCAATTTTTCCTTTGATTCTATGGAGGAGAGCAATAAGGGACAACTTTATGAAGTTGTGTTTCGTATAAAAACTTTATTGATTCTCTTGGTATCATTCTTCCCAGAGGTAAGTCTTTGTACATGTTAAACATATTTGCTAATTTCTCCACATGCTTGGGAATCTCCTTGGTTCACTGGTATAGCTACATATAATGAATGGGATGTTTGCCCTGGCTGTCTGGCCTGAGTTTCTTAGCTGATTCCTCAACTACCGACTCATCCTAAGACTATCCTTTTCTAAATGTCGTTATATGTTGGCAAACCTTATTCTTAGCTCTGTTCTAATAATAAATCTTCATCATAACTATAATCTTTGGTTTATTGTCAATCCTTATATAACTATTTCTTGTATTTTAAGCTAGAGAATTTCCTATGGGGGCAGGGCAAGCCTCACGTTCATTAAATTTTCTTTTTAAGGTTGTTTATCCATCTATAAACATTATATCATATTTTTATATTATCTGTAAGTTAGATCAAATTTATTCAGGTGATTAAGAAGTAAGTAAAAAATTGTTAGAGCTAATTTAATTAATTCTTTGTTATTGTACATCTTTACAGGTTTTCCAAAGGAATTATCTACTCAGAAGATTTATGAATGCCTTGTTTGTGACAGGAAATATAAATCAAGACAAGGTTTATATATTCACAAAAAATATGAATGTGGCAAAGATCCTCAGTTTAATTGCCCTCATTGTCCATATAAAGCTCGTCAAAAGTCTAACATTAAGAGCCATATAATATCCAAACATTTAAATATTAGCATGTAAAGTCACTAAAATTTCTCATTCAAACTGAATCATTTACTTTTTAAAAATAATAAAACTATTTTTTCTAATGTGCTTACATGTTTTTATTTATCCTACAACAGGAAATATTTCATAATGATTGATCTAATAGACATAGTTGAATGAATTCACATAATTTGTTTTTTTATATAAAAATAATTCACAACAAAATTAACACATTATAAATATGCTAATTATCTTCTATGAGAGTGTCCAAAACCATTCCAGTGAAGTGAGCTTCATGTTTCAAAGTATAAGTTTAATGTATTTTATGATGTGTCTCTCATTCATTTGTTTAATACTCCTTTAATTAGAAAAATGTTGAACATCCTCCTGTGGAGATTATTTATGGTTTACGTATCTCTTTCAACCAGAATAAAAATGTCAACCTTTGCAGGAATACTACAAAATAAAAAGAAATATGACAGTTTATTGTATGATTAATTGTATTTCAAATTACTTGCACGATATAAAACACAGGGTCTCATGATTATCATTCATTCATAATGTACATATAATATGTTGCATAATTAAAAATTTTATAAGTGACGATTTTTAATATTTTTGCAGGAGCAGTTCCTCGTTACAAATGTGAATGCGGTAAAGTATATCGTTATAGAGAAGGATTATATAACCACAAAAAGTACGAATGTGGGAAAGAACCACAGTTTCAATGCCCTCATTGTTCACATAAATCAAAATTAAAAAGTAATTTAAAAGCACATATTGCTCTTAAACACTTATTTACTTCATAGGATTTTAGAAATAAATGTCATTTAAAAGTTATTTGTATCCGCGTTATGGCGGATAAATTTCCTGAAAATGAGCTTTAGAAATCTACTTAATTTGTTTATTAGATTACTTGAAGTAAGGTTGCCATAAAATTGATTGATTTCTTATAATGTTTGAAATAATTTTGCTTTTTAAGAATCAAACATGTTGTGAGTGAGAAGTAACGTTGTGTTTTGGATTAATGAGGATGCCTCATGCATATTTTGAATTTATTTATTTCTCTATAATACATTTGTCTCGCAATCTCAATTGCATAATTATTGATATATCAATAAGCCTGGCAAAGCCATCTGAATACTCTGTCCAATTATATTTCTTTGAATATACCATGCTTTAAATAAAATCATATTTTAAGAAAAATCTTCTGTCATTTCACAAATCTAATGCTAAGTAATCTATTATAATATTTTCTTTCAATTGAATTATTTTTGAATTGTTGTATTTATTTATTTATTTTTTAATCTTATGTTGAAACTAAATTCTATGAAGTATGTAGAAAATTAAATTATATTTAATTTCAACTTTGCTTTGTCAGTTTTTATGTCAAGAATCATAAAACGAATATTATTTTTTTAGTTAATTAAACTTAAACGAAAATTGTTTTTATAGTTATGAAAACTCGCTAATCTTACAATACAATGCATAAATGCTTATTGATTTCAGGTGCACCTCATAGGCATACATGTTTAACCTGCGGTAAAAGTTATAGGTACAAACAAGGATTCTACCGCCATCAAAAATATGAATGCGGAAAAGAACCCAGATTTCATTGTCCTCACTGTCCCTACAAGGCTAAACAGAAATACAGTGTCAAGAGTCACATAGTTTTGAAACATGTAAAAACCACAGCTTGAAAATAATTTTGTAAAATATTTTTTGCTTTAATTTTTTATAAATTTTAGGTGTTCATTTTAAGATTTTAGCCATCATATAATACTCCCAGTCAAAATATAAATAGTTGTTATATTACTGAATAAAAAATAAACAAAATTCATCACAATTTGTGTATTGAAAGAAAATCAGTAAAATATTTATTTTAACTACTTGATAAAGAAATCTTGAATTTATTTTTAAATACACAATTTTTGCAAAAATTAACAAATGAAAAACAAAAGTAAATTTTAAGGTAAAGATCCTATGAAGTGGATTTAGATTGGAACAAGTAACTGGGGGCTGGACAATTGTCCAAATGTTGACTGACAGTCATCATCAGAAAATCTAATTATCTGAGCCATTTTCAAACATTAATTGATAAACAATTAATTGTTTATTATTTTTTAATAATTATGAAATAATTTCATCTGAAGAGATACAATAGGCCATTATAAAAGAATCTTATTGTTTACTTATTTAATAATTACTAAAAAAATAAACAATAATATTCTTATATTATGGTGTTTCTTACCTCTTTAGATAAAATTATTTAATACTTTGTAAAAAATAATAAACAATTAATTTTCTATTAATAACGGATAAACAATTAATTGTGGAATATTAATTGTTTATTTTTTAGTGATTATTAAGTAAGTTTATCTGAAGTGATGAGATAGGCCATGGCCAGGAATCGAACTCAGGTCTGTGCATTACCATTATAGCATCCTTAACCTTTGAGCTATCATGGGCCAGATCCCAGCCATGTCAACCTTCTATATTGAAATATATTTTGGTTGAACAAAAATTTCATCACAAGTAACTGTAACTGATGAGTGTTCAAATACAATAATACAAATATTAACTCTCCGGCAGGCGCGTTGCGGCATATGTACCCCAATCTGAACATTGGTTAAAATATTAGGAATACTAATTGAATCATTGAGGTGAGGGTTCCAGGTATTTGTTGACCGACATGTTCTGGCAGGATTAGATGGTCGTGCCCGCCGTCTACCGGTTTTCCTCAGTAGTTATATTACCTTATTTGCAGTAGGTCTGCAAGTGCGGTCCAAACACCGCGGCGCACCCTTTTGTATCACAGATTCAGAACTCTCGGCAGAATTATTTTATTGTTTTCTGCGCTTTCTTCACAGATTAAAATGCATGTATTTTGATTTTTACGTTTTCTAATATTGTTTAAATTATTTTTACACATACTATTATTTTTAATCTTGTTTTATTAAATTAGCTTATCGTGAAATTTAGCTGCGTATTTTATTATTTTCCTTTTAAACCTTGACCCTTACCTCTATGCCTATGTTTATAATTACAATACGCTATACCTTATGGGTTCACTGGGACAGCATCAGACTGATGAGGACCTAAAATTTGGATCGAAATGTTGGCAAAAATAAAATATAAATATTCAACAGTTATAACAACGGTCAACCATCTTCCACCATTATTCCTAGCTCATATGAGCAACATTTACTATAATAAGCAATTTATTATTACATTATCTCTATACATTATACTACCAATTGTAAGATGTTTATTTGTGTTTTTATCGCCAAAGTTATTTTAATTTTTTTTTGCCATCCTTTTCTTTATACCACTTGTAATTTTCATTCATTAGAAATAGTATAAAACTAAAGAAATGAGCAAACAACAAAAAAAAAAAAAAGTAATTTATTGCTTATTTTCTAATAAAATATATAAAAAACTAAGATGCAGTCCAAACACCGCAGCGCGCCCGCTGATGTGGTTTAAGTAGGCGCGCCCACTGGAGGGTTAAACATTCATGTATGGTGATTAAATCATTTATATACCATCTCCTTCTGACAAAAGAAGCAGGTTTGAGGTGGTCAGCATGTTTTCGGAGTGTCTTATCTTCCACCTTCACAAGATATGACAATGGGCCTCTAGCTTCTGTAATAAGCCCTTTACTGTATCCTTTCCCTGAGTTTTTCAATACCTCCCCTTCTAGGAAAGTTTTGTGCTTCACTTGACAGTTGTGGTATATTTTCTGTTTCGATAATGCTGTCTGTTCAATGGGTCCGAAGTGGTTTTCCCAAAAGGATTTCACCTGGAGAGCGATTAGTCATTTGAGGAAATATAGAGTAAAAAAATTGTTATACCATGTTTCTTTGTCCTCACAGTCGTCTAGTGGAACTGGCAAGTCTCATGTCAGAATATTTGTTAGCCAAAGTTAGTTATAGAATGTCAGCCATTTCAAGATATATCAAATTTAACTTTTACGGATGTATCTGTGAAAAAGTACTGCACCGATTCCTATGTCGCTTGCATCAATCCTTATAACAATGAATAATTCCTAAGGAAGGAGCACTATTCCTTAGTATTTTTTGAAGTAGGCATACTCTGAATAGTTTTGATATACTCAGTAGTGGCATTTATACCATTACCATCAATGACATGTCCATAATATTTCATGGCGACTTGTTTCAGCCGCTGTTAGTGATATTTCTTTATGCCAAATGCAAGTCTGGTATACCTAAAGTAGCCATGGTAAGTCGCTGTAGTTAAAAAGTAGCATGAATCCTCTTCGAATTCCTTCTGGAGATACCTGTTCTTAAGGTATATAACACTAAATGATGCTGAACCCTGAAACTTGGCTAAAATGTCTTCAAGTCCCGATAAGGAGTAAGAGTCATTAGCAATGTATTTATTAATAGAAACTTGGTATGCAGCCAACTTTCTTCATTGATATGACTAATGGGGATGCCTATGTAATAAGAATCTCTTTGAAAGCCCTGAGGGCTTTGAAAAATTCATTGGCAGTATTGTTGCTCAATCACTTTATCTTATCTAAACTGGTCCCAACTCCATTTTTATTTCAACTGGCTCTTGTTTATTTTATTTTCATCATTTTTTGATAATTAATCATTTATTCAAATTTGTTGAATAATGTAATTATAATATTGTGCTTCATAAATTTTTAACTGCTTATATTAATTTTATTGACTATGGAGGCGAAGTAGGTCAAAATGTCATCTGAAAAATTAAGATCTTTTATACCAATTGCACATTAAATGCCAAAACTGATATATCAAATATTGTTGCATTGATATATATATTTGCCATTCTTCTGTCACTTGATGTTTTGGGATTTTAAGTAATAGAATAATCGCAATGTATTAGAAACAAAATTATTTTTGTTAATTTATATTTATTACGAGCAGACCCGGCCACGCCTTGCTTTGTCTCAGTAGCTATAAGGCGTTGAATTAATTATATCCTATTCTTTTTAATACAGTAAAATCAAAATTCACTGATAAAGATAAAAATGTTTCAGCTAGAAATAGGCTAAATTTAAAATTGTTAGGTAAAGAATTTAGAATGGTTAAAGTTTTTATTTTTTACATCTCATATTTGAATATAGTAAATGTTCATTTACAGTATGATCCATTCATTTATATTCATACATATTAATATATCACATGGTGTTTGGTCAAAATGGGTTGTCATTCTGATTGTATTTCTTTATTCCAGAATAATAAATGAAACTATATTCTTTCAACAGAGACTGTAATAAATTATGAATAACAAATAAATTATAGTCAATTATGATTTTAAGAAGACGAGAAAAAAAAACATTTTTTATGACTTAAGCCTTTTTGCCCTAACATGAATGATATATAATCTGATTGAATTACCTAACTAGTTAAGTCTATAATTTTTTTATATATGTATATAGGTATATATATATATTATATATTATTATATGATAGGAATATATATTATATAATATAAAATTTTGATTATCAACATTAAATATAATAACATAATAAATATTGATTACATTGAAAAAATACAACTTTAGCAGTGGTATATTGTATACAATAAAATAACGAGTTATGAGTAGTTGCTGATATTTATATCGCCTTATCAGTCTTTTGGGTATACCGGTTTATGGGCACATATATTGACAGATACAGATATTTTTTCTGGTTTGAGCAGAAAGCTAAGAGTGATTCAGTTATTGTAAAATATATTATTAAAAAGAATCGGATCAATATTTATTCTAACCGCCATAGTTTATGTACTGCCTTTTAAATTTAAACTTTTGGTACTAATCTGTTATAGCCCCTCATCGAAGATATACCGAAATCGATACATCGGTACTGAATCATATGTGAAATATTGAACGAAAACTTTGTTTAGGTTATGTAAATACATTAATAGGAAATTGAATACTAAATTTATTCATTAAATAATAACATTTTATACAACATTTTTAAGTTCATCTTGAAAACTACAAATGTTTTTCAATATTTCTTCAAAAGGATCCCCATTTTCTGGTACTTTCTTTCTCCACATAAATTCTGCCAAATATGAGGATAAAAAATCTCGCCTTGTCCCTCTTCTTTTTTTATTGTGCCATCTGACGCTACCCCAAAGTCTCTCTATTTTTTGCATATTCTGTAGTGTGTCAGGGTCAATAAAATTGTATCTATGGTTTACAGTATAATGTTGAAAACCTTCCCGCCATATATCATTATATGATTTCCAACAATCTGAGACAATTATTGACCCCTTTCGTATTCATTTTTTTATTATGGGGATTAATGTTTCGGCTGAGTGGTCAGGAACCGGTATTGTGAAACATTCATTTGTCTCTTGGCAAATCCCCTGAAAAACCCACTGTTGAGATAAAATTCTCCCCACATTACTTTTCCTCCGCACAAATAAACTCTCGTCTATTTCTACAATGAGCCCTTCTCCACCTATTTCTGTGCTTTGTTTTTGCATTTTCCATACACAAACCTCCCGCATATAATTACACCAATCCACAAACGAAGAATGGCACATTCCTAATTCTTGTTTGCAAAAATGCCCATCACTAAGGTCTCTCGACCAACAATAAATAAAATGAACTACATCTTCCAGATGTAAGCGGGAGCCTTCTAACCAGTTTCCAGTTCTTTTCGACATTGATTCTTTTGACACCTCCACCTGCTTCTTTCTTGGTTTATTTTTAAAACCATCTTGTGACCGTTCTCACAAATCATTCTCTTAGGGATAATATTTTTATCTTGTAAAAACTTTACAGCTGTTTCCTCATTCACAACTTATCGAAATATGGTTTTCAGAGTAAATTTTTCCATGTTGGGCACAATAATAAACAATAGAAACCTTTTAGGAAACGTATCTTGTATCGAAACACATTTCCTTAGGTATCGATGTATCGATTTCGGTATATCTTTGATGAGGGGCTGTAACAGACTAGTACCAAATTTTTTTGTAAATATGAAAAGCACCTAACCCCACCCATATCTTCAATAGCTTTTCCTTTGCAATAAATAATGAATTATTAATGATTACGTAAAAAAAAAAAAAAGTTATTAATCAATGTTTTATTAAATTTATTTATATATTCACTGGTGATGTTTTCTTCTTTGTACATTTTCTTGCTATGATAGCTTAGTATTGCTTTTTTCCTGGATTTGAGGTTCATATTCGCTCAGGATTGTACCGGAAACAGATTTTCCAAAACCAATAAATGCTGATATTAATATTGGTTGACTCAATAATTGGTATTATGATTATAGAGTTATTGTTATACTGTGACACATGAGTATAAAAAAAATAATAATAAAAAAATCTGGTGCGTGCGCGCAACACACAACTTTCACTTACCAACTTACTTAGATTAGAAATTGACGTGTTTTGCTAAATATCATTTCCCAAAGTCACACATTTTTCTACATTCATATCTTATTTTTGTTAATCGTTAAAGCCGTTTTTGAGTAAATAAAAAAAACCCGTGAAAATTATACAAAATTTATTAAGTAAAGTCCCCCCTCCAGTTAATCAATTTTGATGAAATTTTTACAGTCATATCTCGGGCATATAAATACATCAAATACCAAGTTTGATCAAAATCGTTAAAACCGTTTCTGAGTAAATAAAAAAAACTCGTGAAAATGATACAAAATTTATTAAGTAAAGTCCCCCCTCCGGTTGATCAATTGTGATGAAATGTGGGTTATCACATCTTTGGCATATAAATACATCAAATACCAAGTTTGATCAAAATCGTTAAAACCGTTTTTGAGTAAATAAAAAAAACATGTGGAAATGATACAACATTTATTAAGTAAAGTCCCCCCTCGGTTGATCAATTTTGATGAAATTTTAACAGTCATATTTCAGGCATATAAATAGATCAAATACTCAGTTTAATCAAAATCGTTAGAGCCGTTTTTGAGAACATCGAAAAAAACTTAAAAAGTTATTAAATAAAGTACCCCCTCCCTTTGAGCAAATTTGATGAAATTTTTGCTGTCACATCGCGGGCTTATAAATACTCTAAATACCCAATTTCAGGTTCGCACGGTTTATAGTTTTTGAGCTAGTCTGTTCACACACACACACACAGACACACAGACACATACACAGACCATTTCGTGGGACTTGGTTATTTTGATTCAGGGGACCCCAAAACGTGTATTTCCGTTGAAAATCGGAAGTCGAAAATTTTCACGATCGCAATACTTCCACTTACTATATATTTCATATATAGGTAAGTGAAAGTAATATGATTTTCTTCTTCTAATATTCGTTAACAATTTTCCATCATCTATTATACTAAAAACTTGTCATTGCAATTATAATTAAAATAAATAATTTTCAGTTTTAGGCAGTCGGCATTTGTGTTCCTGTGGGAAAAGTTACATGTATAAAAAGGGTTTATCTCTTCACCAGAAGTATGAATGTGGTAAAGAACCAGGATTCTGCTGTCCTCATTGTCCCTATAAGTCTAAACAGAAAGGGAGTTTGAAGAGCCATATTGCTCTGAAGCATCTTACTAATCCATTACTCATTTCTCTAAAGTCCAGAATCATTAAGTAATTTTTTTCATTCTTTGTATTTTCCTAGCTTATAAATTTGTTTTCAAGGCGTTTGATTTATTATATTTATCTAATAATATGACAACCAAATTCAAAATACCTTTCTTTTATTTTTACCTACAATATTATAAGTATATTTTTACATTATACTACTTTTCTAGACTATTAGTGAGACTAGAAAGTGACCTATTGCTCTACTAGTACAGTAAAGAAAAAAATAAGCTAACAAAACTCTTATAAAGGCAATAATCTATTTAGAGATTATCCGTTATAAATCATGATAATAAAAAAGATACTTACTCCAAACTTTAGATTCTATCACCACCTAAAGGATTTAATATTAGTCATAACACTAATTGTACTTCTGGTAAAAAATTTATATATTTTTTATAAGTATTATCAATTTTAATCTTCTAACCATATGTCTTCATACAATATTTTTCAAAATTATATTACTTTTTAAATGATGATTCAAATTAATATTCATATTTTTTTGTGTTTTTTTCAAGATAATTTAAAATTATATGTAGAACTAGTACCAAGGGTGTATTATTTATTCTAAATTAATTATTATATTAATAAAAATGTTAAGGTAGTAATGATAACTTTGTGTTAATGGTATTGAAAAAACAACTTTATTCTCTTAGATTATAACACCATTTGATGTCTAAATTATCTGAATCTAATAAATTATATGTATGTTCTAACAAGAGTGCATAACCTGGTATCAACTAACAGAATGCACATACCCTCCTCCCACTCTTTTGATTGGTTTTGCCATTAGATTCATCAATCATTGAAACAGCATCGAACATTGTTTCTAAAACCAACAAAACATTTAGAATCAGAAGAGTAGGGGAAGGACATGGCCAGTCTGTTAGTTGATAACTGATTATTATTTATTTATTTTTTATTTCCCCCCTTTCATGCCTCACAGGCAATAATGTTATCAGTAGTATATCACTCATGATTACGCAACAAAACACTACTGCTAATAAAGCATTTTTTTTTTCTCTTTATTAGCTGTTCCCTGAGCATTCATTATACTGGAAGGATATAGCTAAACAACACAAGAAATTTACCTCAGAAGCGTATGCTCGAACTGTGATGTCATTTAGGTGGCCAATAGAAAGGCACTGTAACAGTTAGAGTACCTTACTTTGTTGTTAGTTTTTGCTTCGGCTTATTTCAAAGTGTTCCTTGTTAATAGAAGTGTTTTTTTCGTTTTTGTTAGTTTGATTTTTGGTGATCTAACTGCTGAAATGTTAACACCTTCAAGTCTCCTAAGAAGGAAGTGTTGGGAAAATCTGCTAAGTGATCAGAAGGCAAGCTAGAGAAACGGTTTTCATATTTATGACTACCTAAAACAAAACAAGGAGATACACAGACTAGATTACAATATTTTAGTGTAGTATGTGAAATATCGCAGTTAAGATGTAGGGCTAAATGATCTTAACTTGAAATAAAAACAATAATATAAAAATAAAACAAATCCTTTGATTGGTGCAAAAAAATAAATAATAAAAATTTTTGATTCCAAAGGGTAATACGTCGCCACTTCTACTCAGACCTAAAAAAAACTTAACCAATATGTCTCATCCTTCTGTATTCCTGATCACTGAACTTCCCAACTGGTCTACTTGCGAGCCTAGCAATTCAGCAGCAACAGAACGGTTATATTGGTTATATGTGGTGTGGAATTAAATACGAAAAAGTATTGCTAAAAATATAGCACATCTGCTACAGTACTCCCCTCCTAGATGGCGGAGTCAGGGAAACGTACTCGCTTCACTACTCGTCCAGAACGGGTTCTGTAAGGTTCTTGGTGATTTTGATCTATGGCTGTGGTCTTCAAGGTGGATGGTAAGGTGTGAGCCTGCTGTGTGGGTGTATGAGATGACGAGATGTCATGTAGTTGGTCGGATGGGAAGGCATTAAGCCGGTCTATTGTAATGTTGGCTTCCTGGTGGGGGAGTTGCGCCAGGAAAACCTTGTCATGCCGTTGGAGGACTTCATGAGGTCCTGAGTATGGTTCTGAGTCAATGGACGCTGAGCAGTCTTCTCGGACAAATACCTGAGTGCATTTCTCCAACTCCTTGTTCACAGAAACCTTCCTGCTGGTCTCCTTAAATTCAGCAGGTCTCAGTTTCCGAAGGTGTTCCTTTATAGTCCCTGCAGAAGAATATGTGGGTCATCTGTAGTCGTGTGTTCCTCTAAGAATTCGCCTGACAATCGAATAGGGCAACCGTAAAATGCTTCAGCTATACTTGACAAAGTATCAACCCGCAGGCTGGCTCTGAGAAGAACGGTAAGCAATATGCGAGTCCAGTTATCACTATCTAGATGAGCTGTAATAGCTGCCTTAAGCGTTCTGTGCCATCTTTAATAACGAGAAGGGGGAGGACAAAAAAAAAAAAAAAAAACCCGTTCAGCCAATATTTGGGATTGTACTAATAACTGGTTATCAATTCTTGTTTGAACATACCTTATATGATCAATTATACAATGCTATACTTATAAATACAAAATCCTACTATTACATCTTGATAAACATAAATTTAGTCTTCCACCAGTCTTTTTGGCCTAGCAATTTTTCTCCTAAACCTGCTAGTGCTGTATGGCTGAACTTAAGCGCTCAGAACTTTGACTACCATCTTCAATAATAGCACTTGGTTGACCTGGCAGTAGTGGACGAGAAGTTTCTTGACTGCTTTACTACATAGAGTCCTCCAAAGTCCGTCTCTCGACAGACTGATTTTGAGACTTCTTGATATGAACCGAATTTCTTATAAGAGAACGGCCATCCTCAGTCCTCAACACTTATGACTGAGAAGTGCAAAGTGTTTTGATAATTAGCACCGATTCCCAGATCTGTCTGGTCCTTTGTACCATACACTCAGCTTCTGAATATCCTTTTCCTGCTGAGTGGCAGTTCCAGGCTTAGCGGGGACATGGGTAATGAGATATAGGTTATTGAGAGATATGTGGATTTAGTTTAGGATATTTATGAAAATTATATTTTCTTCATATTTATTTATAAACATATATTCAGTTTAATTGGGATTAAAATTAAAAAATCTGTGGAAAGTGCAAATCATTAATGTGAGGCCCTCAGAATCGCAGGGCCCTAAGGTTGCCCGGTTCGCCCTTACCTGGAACCGGATCTGCTCTTGCTTGTGTTGTTCTGTCAAAAAATGCTGCCTTTGTTGTTTTAATGCTATTGATTTACCAATACCTCAGTAAAACTCAACCCTTTTTGCAGGTATTTAATGCTTGCTAAATGTTAAAGTGTTTACTAAAAGAAGGGCCTCTCCTCTCTCCCTTTTATACAGCCATTTATATAATCGAGTGTTCCTTAACACGTTCACGCCGGGACTGTTTAATACTTTTCGCTCTATCAGGCGGGAGCTATTCCAGGGCATTAAGCAGTATTCGCAATCCAACAATAATAAAATAAACAATAAAAAATACTATCCTGCTAGTTATGTTTATAATACAGTATTAATTATAATTATTATTAAAAAAATAATTGGTTATACGTTTATAAGTATATGAATATAAATTTAATTAAATACAAATAAATATAAAAATAAATGAATTTACGTTAAATTTTCATTATTTTAATTTTCAGCTATATAGAAATTATTTCTACTTTCTAAGCACTAAGGCTGCCATGACACCTGAAATCGAGTAACTGTTCTCTTATCAGAGAATTAAATATCAAAATTGTGTCGAAACGAGAGTGTGACTCAGGTATTCTTTTTCGGCAGTCAAAGTGTTAAAGATCTAATTATTTGGCAGAGGTGGCATTCCAGTGTGAGCCACCGTTGGTACACGCCGGCGTGAACATGTTAAAATATCCCATTTGCTCTAACATGCTCCATAATATATTTAATGATTGATTTTGTTTGTCAGTGTGTCTAATTTAGTTGAAATAAACAATATTTACTAGTGCAATAAATTAAATAAACAGTAAAATAAACAATCGACTTATTCTACCTTATATGTGTATAATTTATAGTATAATTATTGAAATAATTGTTCATTTAACTTACAGGCTTATTCATCCTTCTGTGGTAAAACTTACCATCATAAACAAAGTCTTCCATATGAAGTACTCATGTGGTAGCGTGCCTCAATTTGAATGTCCGTATTGTCCATACTGCTGTGGAAAGCAAAAAATGCATTTGAAATCTCATATTGGTTTCAAACATTCGAATATTCCCAACATTCAACAAACTGAATAATTTATTAATGTAAATTTAATTAAAAAGATTTTTATGTATTACAAAATTAATATATTCAAATTATCGTTAGTTTAATTGCATGAATTCATTTTTTTATATTGACTATGTGAGTCTGCAATAATTTCGTAGTATATTTGAAAAGTTGTATGTATGAATTCAGATTGTTACTTTCTCAGGTTTCAGCAATCAGTTGCTTTATTTGATTAGTTTAACATTGTCTTAAAATACCTAAATAATGAAACTTTATATTTTCGCCAAAAGATGCTCCAAAAAGGGCTCTAATGATTCTTTTTCTTTGTTTTTTCAATGAAATTACTGACAAGAATTCATATTTTAAACATGTTTTCTATTTTTAAACTTTTTACCTATTTCCAAAAGAATAATTACCATGTCACTGTAAAATTTTACTTTAACGTCAATCATTTTAATGTGATTAATATCTCTTATTAGCTGATAAAATGAACAATTTATTTTAATTTTTTATATCTATTGTAATTGTAATTATATCTAACTATTTTATGAATGAAAAATTCCAATTATTATTCTCTATTTTCTCCAAAATATAGAAAAATTTTTAATTACAAATGAATGTCTTGGGCTATATTTTATATTATTATATGTATTTGAAGTTTTTATAAAAGTAAATTCTTTCTAAAGAATGTCAACATGCTAAATATTATAAAATATACATTTCAGGCATCCATCAGCGCCATATTTGTGGTTGTGGAAAAACATACCAATACAAGAAAAGTTTGGCATTTCACATAAAATACGAATGTGGCAAAGAGCCTCAGTTCCAATGTCCATACTGTCCTTATAGAGCAAAACAAAAAGGACATTTGAAGACACATATCGGTACTAAACACTCCAATCTTCAAATATATTTAAATCAGATGGAGAAATTGTA
Source organism: Aelia acuminata (assembly GCA_911387785.2). NCBI lineage: Eukaryota > Metazoa > Arthropoda > Insecta > Hemiptera > Pentatomidae > Aelia > Aelia acuminata. The sequence goes on from OU426981.1 coordinate 54,858,738, forward strand.
AATTAAGTAATAAAATTTACTTTTTTAAGATGCTACTTTATTTCAATTAAATATTATAATAAATAATTAGTTGATTTGGGTCTATTTATTATATTACAGATAGGATAAATATTCATTTTTCTTATGACTGAAATTAAATACTTAAATGATTCGTTTTTATTATTATAATAAAATAATTAATTATTTAAATACTCATTTCACAAAAAATTAGTTGACAAAATAACTGACCAGACTCTTACATTTTTAGAACTGCTACTATTTCTAAATTTATCCCTAGATTGTTTTATGTTATTATTGGTTACTTATTTATTTATTCTGCATTCTGTTACACTTACTTCAATTGATATTTATGTTTATCTATTGTTTTTATTTTGTATAGAAGGTAATATTTCTGCTCATTTTGAAAATTGTGTTTTTAGTATAAATAATTTACATAATAGACTAAATTCATCCTAATATCTCATTTTTCAGTTTCATCTTATAATATATTAGAAATAAATTAAATCAATTAGAAATAAAATGAAATATTTTTTGAGATGGATTATACTTCAAGTATGTATATATTTATTTTCATGATTCACAAATATACAAGCTAGAATTAGTATATGTTCTTTTGTGTTCTTTATACTCTTGAAATTTATTTTTTGATGTGGATTATGCTTGTATAGTGCTAAGCTTCTATTTATTTATTTTTCTAAGTTATCATTTCGATAAGCATTTATGGTTTATCATCCCTAAAGTTAAAGGATAGGCACTTAAATAATATTTAGGTAATATTAATCCTGAAACTCTCATTATTAATAATATGTCCACTCATAAGTAGGTGTCCACCCTACCTTCCAGTGATTCCTTTGAATTTTTTATATAACTCTGTTTTTAGGAGATTATCAAACTAATAATAGAATTTGAGACCGATCAATGAGATTAGATAAAAGGGGTTATAACAACAGCCGATAATAAATTGAAACTAAATTTTCAATTTTCAGCACTTGAGTATTTTTTAGAAAATGAGAGTGATATTTTATTCTTCTCAGGCAGGGACATTAATTAATTAGTGTTTTATTTAAATCAATAGTTTAGGTATGTTCCAAAAAGTTCTTAAAACACGTTGAAAACTCTTTTCGCATGCACAGTAAACCTTTCCTTGTGAACAATGAGCCAGTTATTAAAGGTATACTGTGCATGTGAAAGAGTTGCAATCGTGTTGTAAGTGCTTGTTGGAACAAACCTTTGATTCATTAGGAATCTTCATATGTTTTTTCCAATTGATGACATTTAAGGAAGCACGCACTTCGTTCTCATTGGTTTTCATAGTAAAACAAAATTAAACAGATTGTTTGTGATTCTTTAAGTTTTGATTTAGTTTTAAGACTGTTGCGATTGTACCATGAAAGTTAATAGCTTCCTATTTCCTATTTGATTATTAAATCCTTTCATATTTTATATTTAGCGATTTCTTGTTACTAGAGATAATTAGGGATAACTTGGAAAAGGAAGGAGGCTAGGAAATACTTACTGCTATAGGATGAGTATAACCACTTTAACCTTTCGTATAAAGGTGAGATGGAGACGTCTCTTGTGACCACAAAGATAAATTGTATGAAACAATTAAATAAACATATAAATAAATAAAAAACAATTAAATATATATAGGAAAGTGAGAGTAAAAACTTTTTTTTTAATCCTATCCATACTCATTTTTCCAATATAGCACTTAAATTTTTTTTATCACAACCTTATCCTTAAGTACATAAAACGTTATCTTTACTTTGTCTTAAGGTATAGAGTAAATCTTATAAAAGTTCCTTATTTTGTGTTACTTTGTTACTCTCTTAGTAACTTATTAAGGGTTTTATATTTTCTTGTGTATTTTATAGTAAAGAGTTTTATATACTATTGTATGTTTTTCCTTATTCTGTGAATATCTATTTAATTAATTATATAATAGTAATTGGTTTGGTATATTTTTCACAGGAACAAGACATAAATGTGATATTTGCTTCAAATCTTATCGGTATAAAGAAGGCCTCTACAATCATAAAAAATATGAGTGTGGAAAAGACCCACAGTTTGAATGTCCACATTGTCCTTACCGGGCTAAGCAAAAAGTTCATCTGAAGACACACATTGGAATCAAGCATTTTTCCTTCTGCAAATAAGAATTTATATTATTGATATCTTTGACTTACAAGAATAAATAAAAATGTGAGGGGGGAATAAAGGTTCTTTTTAATTCATTATTCTAGCACATTTATGAAGTCTTCTGTTGGTGGGAATCAAAAGCTATATGAAATTTTTCTTGCAACTAATTGAAGAACAGGCGTAGTAATGACCATTGTCTTATTTTTGTGTGACCCGGTATAACTGCTAAGCCATATCCTTAAATTATGGATCCATGAAATTTAAAATTATAAATTTCGATTGTGGAAGATCGTTGACTGTCGATGTATTGAAGAGGGAATGATTGGGGGGTGTGGTCAAAAAAATAACACTAATATGTAAGTATCATATATTAATTGTGCCAACATTTCAACCCAAATTTCAGGTCCTTGTCACGGCTAAATGAAAAAGAAAAAAAAAGACAATCTGGCTCTGACTGCTACACTGTGACAAGCCCTGACGAAGACCTGGATTGTTGGTTCGAAACGTTGGCTACAATAAAATAGTTTAATACTATTTTGTAGTTTATTGACCGCCACCACGGACTATTCTCATCAATATTAGTGTTATTTGTTTTTACTAGACCTTCATTGGTTACAGCTTTCCACTCTCTATTACATTGTACCCTTGTTTAGAAAAAAATAGTAATTGACTTTCTTCAAATCAACTTCTTAACCATTGTTTAAAACAGCTCCTCCTTCCTTCATAAAAACCTATTCATGGATCATTGCGGTACAATTTTGTTTTTTTGATTTAATTCTTTTAAATATATAAAAATTTATTTTTTTACTTTTCTTGCTGTTAGCAGGAGTATTTATTTAGCCTAGCTTGATATTTAGGTAAGGAAGGTATTGTAGCTGAATCAGTTATCAACACATTACATTTCATGTCCTCCCAATTCTAAAAATGCATCTTAAAATATTTTCATTTTTCTGTTTATTTTTGCATTTATACCCCCTCCCTCACAACCTTGTCCTCTACAATGTCAAAACGGGTATTTTAAAACTGCTTATTTATAATAACTTAACAAACTGAAGATTCAAGTTTCTAAAAATCATTTAAATTACACTTGAATGAGCTAAATTTCGGTGGATTTGATTTTTTATTCATTTACGTTATCCAATAGAACTATATGTTTCCTATAAAAAGATCAATATTTGTTACTTGTTAATTATTGAACAAAATTAATTGGCCTAAAAAGTGAACAAAATATAAATCAGAGCATTAACCAAGATTTGGTAAAATATATAAGGAAGTCTTGTTCACTAACACACTAAATTTTTTCTGCTGAGATAGAAACGTAGCTTATGATACAGCTGTGTTAATGCTTGATCAATATGTTATAAATAAATTAATATTTAACTGTACCTATGTAAATAAACATATTAGTTTTTTTACATTTAACTGCAGTAATAAGAAATCACATTTTTATATTTTACTTTTTCAAATTTTCTATTTTCGTAAGTCTCCTTTTTACCCTTAACAACTAATAAATTATGTTATGGGACTTAACATTAATGTTTTTTTTTTGTTAATTAGATTTACACACTTTTTTAATAATTTGCGAGATAGGTGTGAAAGATGTTCAGTGAAGAAAATGGATTCACTTGGTCATGATATGTGCTTGGTGCATGTAAATTCACAAGTGATAGCTTACCATTCTAGTAATATGAAAATCTGAATTCGATTCCCAGCCAAGGCTAATCTTTTCTCATCAAATGTTTAAAATAATTAAATTAGTGTTTTCTTTTTGTTTATTTAATGTCTTAAGTATGTTGATATTAAATTAGTCTTTGATAGTTTAAATTGGTTTGTATTGTTGTGGCCTTATATAATCTTCATTCTTAATTTATTTTCTTGGTCTTATGATTTTTAAACTTTATTTTTCAGGCAGAAGTGATGATCAGAGTTGCTCAAAATTGAGAATTTATGATTGCCCTGATTGCTGTAAGAAATACAAGTCAAAAGCAAGTTTAAACAAACATAAAAAGTATGAGTGTGGAAAAGAACCACAGTTTCAATGTCCTTATTGCTTATATAAATCAAAACAAAAAGGAAATCTAAAACTTCACATTGGTTTGAAGCATTAATTTTGTAATAGCTAAGTTAATTTTTTTTTAAAATTATTGATATACAAATTTGATTCATTGTGGTTTCTTGTCACATTGAATTTAAATATTGATCATATTTATCCAAATTAGTTGTATGATTTTTACATACTAGATTGTTACTTATTTTCTTTTATTCTATTTATTTATTATTATTATTTATTTTGGCAAATAACAATAAAACTAAAACATTTACTGTAAGCCTAAATTAAACGGTAAATAAAATCAATGTTCTCATAAAATCCATCAAACATTTAAATAATCTTTCTATTTTTTATTTATTTGTATCATTATTATTCTATCCTTCTATTTGAAACATTATTTCATAATATAAAAATATATGCATAACTACTTATTAGAATATATAAATAAATGTATAACTGTATACTTTTATTTATACTACATGCGCTATATTTGGTACATTAAATTATTAAGAGAGCATTATGAAACAGAATAAGGGTTCTTATGATGCGCAGTTGATGTAAATCACTCTAATGAAAACAATGTTTGTACAGTTTATTCCTGCTCTTTTTCTTCATGAATTCCTTCTTATGATGCGCAGTTGATGTAAGTCACTCTAATGAAAACAATGTTTGTACAGTTTATTCCTGCTCTTTTTCTTCATGAATTCCTTCTTATGATGCGCAGTTGATATAAGTCACTCTAATGAAAACAATGTTTGTACAGTTTATTCCTGCTCTTTTTCTTCATGAATTCCTTCTTATGATGCGCAGTTGATGTAAGTCACTCTAATGAAAACAATGTTTGTACAGTTTATTCCTGCTCTTTTTCTTCATGAATTACTTCTTATGATGCGCAGTTGATGTAAGTCACTCTAATGAAAACAATGTTTGTACAGTTTATTCCTGCTCTTTTTCTTCATGAATTACTTCTTATGATGCGCAGTTGATGTAAGTCACTCTAATGAGAACAATGTTTGTACAGTTTATTCCTGCTCTTTTTCTTCATGAATTCCTTCTTATGATGCGCAGTTGATATAAGTCACTCTAATGAAAACAATGTTTGTACAGTTTATTCCTGCTCTTTTTCTTCATGAATTCCTTCTTATGATGCGCAGTTGATGTAAGTCACTCTAATGAAAACAATGTTTGTACAGTTTATTCCTGCTCTTTTTCTTCATGAATTACTTCTTATGATGCGCAGTTGATATAAGTCACTCTAATGAAAACAATGTTTGTACAGTTTATTCCTGCTCTTTTTCTTCATGAATTCCTTCTTATGATGCGCAGTTGATATAAGTCACTCTAATGAAAACAATGTTTGTACAGTTTATTCCTGCTCTTTTTCTTCATGAATTCCTTCTTATGATACGCAGGTGATGTAAGTCACTCTAATGAAAACAATGTTTGTACAGTTTATTCCTGCTCTTTTTCTTCATGAATTCCTTCTTATGATGCGCAGTTGATATAAGTCACTCTAATGAAAACAATGTTTGTACAGTTTATTCCTGCTCTTTTTCTTCATGAATTCTTTGATAGTTCGGCTATATTAACCGAAAATTTGACTATATAAACTTCAGTTCATCTGCCTCAACCCCAACATATGGATCTTTATGTATTCCTGGTTCTGAGTCATATGTATTATATGCATAGATATTTTTTTACCTTTCCTTGCCTTTTTTTTCCCCTCCCTTTCCTCGCCTTTTTAGGCTCTTTGGGGTATCCCGGGCCAGGGGAGAGGGTAGGGGATTAATGCTGAGTATTATTAAATGTCCCCCTGCCTCCGGGTTTTTTGAACTTGCTATCTTCTGGTTCCCAATCATACGTTGCCTTGGGCAATGCGTGTTTTCTAACACGTTTGCCCTCTCAGCCATCCCGCCACCCTATTTATGAAGTATATAGTAAGGGAAAGTGTTGCGATCATGAAAAATTTCGACTTCCTGTTCCTGGAAATACACGTTTTGGGGTTTCCTGAGTCCAAATAATAAAGTCCCGCAAAATGGTCTATGCATGAGTGTGTGAATAGACCAGCTCAGTAATAAATCGTCTTACGAAACTGAAATTAGGTATTTGAGGTACAGTACTATCTCGTTCAATCTCGGCCCTACGATAGTCCGACACACCCAGTAATCCGGCCTTCTCGGGAGAGGCGCCTAGGATCCAAGAAGCTTCCCCCCTCCCTCGGGGAGCCCAGGCGCAGAAGCCCCGTTCTATTTAGTTAAGCCGTTTTGGTATAAGGTTTCTTGCTATTATAGGAGAAAAATTGTCATCAGATCAATCAGCTGTCAAACCTTTCAAGATAAATTCCTGTCAAAAATTCAAGAGTTAGGTCTGAGTCTAGAACGCTGATGAAAGCGGAATTTTTCGGAGACTGCTGCCTAACAAAACTTTCGTACATAGGAATGAAGACTCGGCTCGTGGGAGGAAAATCTCAAAAGATCGTCTCACTTTCATGCCGTGTGCTAATACAAGTGGTAGCCATAAACTAGATCTCCTTGTTGTTGGAAAAGCAAAAAAACCACGAGCATTTAAAAACCTGTCCAGACTTCCAGTGACTTATAAGAACCAAGGGAAAGGGTGGGTGACGAGAGAATTATTTATGGACTGGTTTGAACACGACTTTACTCTGGCAGTTAAAACCTTTCTAAAAAAAAATAAGTTACCACAGAAAGCTCTACTAATTCTGGACAACGCACCGGGACATCCACCCAAAAGTCATTTTAAGGACAGTTCAATAGAGGTTCTTTATCTACCTCCCAACTGCACCCCCTTGTTGCAGTCGATGGATCAAAATGTGATCCGATCACTAAAAATAAAATATAAAAAGAGCCTACTTTACAGCATCATAAGCCAGGATGAAGACATCATCAAAATACTGAAAAGGACAACTATAAAGGATGTCGTTTTTAATTTAGCAGCTGCTTGGGAAAGTCAAACGTCATCATCCATAATTTCATCTTGGAAAAATCTATGGCCAATGCATCCTTCATCCTTGGATACTGAGGACGCCGAAACCAATGTAATGGAAACATTAAATATTGATTTGCCAAGAATTTATGAAGACCCCAATACCGATTTTGCTAAGCAAGATTTTCAAAACTGGATCACAGAAACCTACGACGAAAATGAAAATATTCTAACCGACGACGAAATTGTTAACAACCTTACAACAGATGAAGAATCACGCGATGGTGAAGAAATTACTTCAACCTCATTGGCTAAACATGAGAAGCTGTCACTTCATTGGATAATGTTATCGTGTGGGCAGAATAGAATTATGGTGCTAGTGATATATTGGTGTTAAGAAAATTAAGGGAGAAAGCCGTTGAACTCTCCTTAAAAGTTAAAAAACAAACAAAAATTGATACGCTTTTCCAAAAAATATAATTAAGTTTATTTACGTTCAAACATATGTCTTTTAGCATTCCTATTTATGTGATAACGAAGTTCCTATTCATTTTTAAAGGTTACATACGAGTTTATTTCTATTTTGGTAAATTTTTTAAAGGAAAACAATATATTCATTGTTTTTATTAAAGTTTATTGAGTTATAGAAGTGTAAAAATGAAATAATATGTCATTTCTTATGGTTTTTTTGTTAACATCAATTAATCCGGCCTTTTCAGTAATCCGGCACCCCTCTGGTCCCATAGGTGTCGGATTATTGAGATTACACTGTAGTTATATTCCCATGGTGTGACAGCTTAGGTTTCCTCAATATTGAGTAAACATAGGATGTATTTTACCCCAATATCTTTTTACTTTCATTTACCTATATAGGAAATATATAGTAAGGGAAAGTATTGCGATCCTGAAAAATTTCGACTTCCGGTTTTCAATGGAAATACATGTTTGTTTGTTTAATGTCCATTTTTATGCTACTAAGGCTAATCGGACGATGCTACAGTGGGAGTCCTAAATTTTGCTTATCCAGGTATAATTAGGATAGGGATTTTTAACGAGTACCTGACGTCGTACAGGCTCGGGACCTCCATTTTACGTCCTATCTGAGGGACGGCATAGCTAAGGATTTTTTACTCCCATTAAAAAATCCTAGGGCCACCGCTGGAATCGAACCCGTGACCTTTAGTATTGTAGGTTGTCATGCTAACCACAATACCACAGGTGACCCCAGGAAATACATGTTTTGGGGTCCCCTGAGTCCAAACAACCAAATCCCGCGAAATGGTGTGTGTGTATGTATGTATGTGTATGTGTGTGCATATGCATGTGGGTGTGCATGTGCTTGTGTGAACAGATTAGCTCAAGAACTATTAACCGTACAAGCCTGAAATTTGGTATTTGGTGTATATATATATATATATATATATATATATATATATATATATATATATATATATATATATATATATATATATATATATATATATATATACACACACGATATATTTTCCCGAGATATGATTGCAAAAATTTCATCAATTGATAAACCGGAGGTGGCACTTTATTTCATAACTTTTTTTCTCATTTTTACGTTTTTTTTCCGATTTTCTCAGAAATTTAAGGATTTTGATTAAACTTGTCATGTTTAATGAGAATCAAGTATTCTTTGATATCAGGTAAACTTTAACATTATTAAAATGTTCTGAGGGAGCTTAAATGGGGAAGGATCCTTTTTTGTTTTCCTATAAAGTACCTTTGTTTTTGTTTATATGCAGAAATTATCTGTCTCGTTTCACCAAAAAATAAGAAATGACTAACTATGAAATATGAAAAAAATGAAGTAAGCATATACAGGAGAAAAATCTTCCTATTAAGTACCTTTGATTTTGTTTATTTGATGTACATAACAGTCCCTCTATTAACAAGAAATGGCTAAATATAAAATATGAAAGAATTTAATAATAAAAAAAAATACATATTTATAATATATAGGTGGAAAGCTTAGAATTTAAAAATAATAATATTTAGTATTGAATTATCTTTTATTGAAGGTAACCACTTTATTTAATTTTAATTTTAAATATTTTATTTTAGAAGAGAAAAGATTGGTCTCGGCCAGGAGTCGAACTCTGGTCTCCTACATGACATGCGCAGTCACTAACTATATCGCCACCGAGCTCTCTTCCAAGTCGAGCCAACCCAAAATAATTTATTGTGATAGTATATTAATCTTTTGTGTTTTATATTTAGGATAGGCTGATAGAGAATCAAATTCTGCACATTACGAAAGTTAAAAAAATAAAATGAAGTTTTTCAGAATTTTCGCATGAAAATTGGGTAGATGAAAATTGAATATTTGGCAACAGTGCACGCAGTCTACTGCCATTTCGACGTAGAATGGACTTTATATATATATATATATATATATATATATATATATATATATATATATATAGAGAGAGAGAGAGAGAGAGAGAGATAGAGAGAGATAGGTGCGTGGGTGCGGTTGCGTGTGAGTGTGTGTGTGCGCATGTGCATGTGTGTGTGTACAAATATGTATGTATGTATGTCTATATTTTTGTCTATGTAAAATTTTATATAATACAATATACAATATAATATTATTTTGATTTATACTATTGTAATTGTAGGTGTGCAAGATCGTTACTATTGTAAATGTGGAAAGAACTACTTACACAAGGAAAGTCTGTATAAGCATAGAAAATATGAATGTGGTAAAGAACCTCAATTTTGTTGTCCTAACTGCCCTTACAAAGCAAAACAAAAAGGAAGTCTTAAAACTCACATTTTTTTAAAACATAGTCACCCAAACATAAAAAGAAAACATTTTTAGTTTGTATTTACTACAGAATTAAATGGATTTTACCAAGCACAGCACCTGCTAGAATTATGAATAATTTCAAAATATAAAAAAAATATTTTTTGGTAATTTGGATAATAATTTTTTGGTAATTTGTGCATACAAAGGAATTAATGAAGAGGTTTTTATTTTATTTAATTTTGAATAAATGTTTGTATTTTGTATAAATAAAATATTTTTATATGTTAAAAGTTTATTTTATATTCTCTTCTCGTTTAACTGTATTTTATATTCATATACAGATATTCAATACTTTTTGATGGTAAGAATAAATCTGGACTCTCTTACTTGCCGGTATTGCTTCTCAACTTGTAGATATGAGCCATATTTCCTACCCAGTTGAAGTACACAATAAGTTAATTATTCAATAAATATGAATGTATCCACATCTCATAAATAATAGGCCATTTAATCTGGAACCCTGGTTGGACGTAAGTGTTGAAAAGATTGAAATGCTCCTAATCTGTTGATTAGATTTAGTAATGGTATCCTATGTTTACTGGCTCTAGGTTAGGAGCAGGGCAGGGAGGGTAGGTAAAACCCTAAAATTTTCACTTTTTACAGTTTCTGGCTTGCAATGTTTAAAGGGCGCACATTCTAATAAAAACTTTGTCCTATTATGAATTCAAAATTTATTTATTGATATAAGGATATATCCAAAAAATCTTTTATATTCATTTTGTCTTTTTATCATTAAAAAGAAGTATTTCTATAAACGACATAGCCAATCGCATTAACTTACCCGTAAAAGGATTTCTTTAGGCCGACGATTTATAACTTTGTTGCAAAAGGAAAGATCTAAACCTCACAAGACAAATAATGCAGGAAACAATATCCCAAATAGAACAAATGGGGGGGACAGACAGGATTCAAATTTTCTGCAGAAAAATCACAAGCAATTATTTTTTCCAGGAAAAAGAAATTGCAGAGGATTAGACAAATTTCCATAAACAACCTCGATATCGAATTTTGCAACAAAATAAAAATTTTAGGCATTATTTTAGATCGAAAACTAAAATAGAAAAACCACATAGAAAAACTGAAAGAGGAGTGCAATAGAAGACTGAACCTTCTAAAAATCCTCTTCCACCAAGGCTGGGGTGCCGATAGAAAAATAATGCTTACAACGTACAGAACACTAGTACGATCAAAACTAGACTATGGCTGCATTGTGTATTCCTCAGCATGTACCAGCCTTCTAAGTAAATTGGACTCGTTCAGAATTTGGCACTGAGGCTTTCTACCAGGGTGTTTAGAACAAGTCCCATATCAGCCTTACTAAGCGAAACCGGGGAATCACCACTGCAACACAGAAGGAAACTGGTAGTACTCCGCCGCTACGCGGTGAAATTTTTCAGTATGCCAGACCACAACATCTATAACATTCTACAAAATTACTATAACACTGAACCTCGTAGATCGGAAACGCTCAACCATTACCTTAATGAGTTCAACCTCTCCTTGCCCCACAGATATTGTTCCCCCAGAGAATAGGAGATACTCGCCATGGACAGTCCCATTAATTAATACAGAGCTCGAGCTAACCAAGCTTACAAAGAATACCTCACCAGAAATATTAAATTTAGATACCATGAAATAATGGAAAAACTTATATACAGACCCATGAATTGATCTTCACTGACGGATCTAAGGATGAAAAACGGTGTAGGATGTAGCATGGTGACCAGAACGAGTGTAGATAAATGGAAGTTAAACAACACAAATTCCATTTTCACTAGCGAGTCCAGTGGAAATACTAAAAGCGTTTTGAATATATTAATAATAAAGGTATTCCAAAATCAGTAATTGCGACTGATTCTCTGTCTGTAATTAAGGGGACTACAAAATTTATGGAGCAAGAACGAAATACAAAAAGAAATTCAGAAACTTAACTTCCAACAAGCGAAGAGTGGGAGGGAAGTATCGATGGGTTCCTTCTCATGTCGGGATTAAAGGAAACGAACAAGCAGATCAATTGGCAAAAGAAGCAGCCAAGTGCTCTGACCCTCCTGATCTAAAAATACATAGTTTCCCTCCGAATGGGCAAAACAGATCAAAAACAGAGTAAAGGGGAAAATGGAACGAAGAGTGGCAAAATACAGATCGTAATCACCTTCGCCTGATCAAAGAAGAAAACCGTGCCTGGGTGCCACCAAAGAACCTAACTGCAAAGGAAGCAGCCATAATAACCAGGCTTAGAATTGGTCACAAGAAGCTGACTCACATCCACCTGCTTATTGGACTTCACCGGCCAACTTGCGAAACTTGCGATAATGCTCCTCTTACAGTGGAACACCTCTTCGTATGTCACAAATACTTGAAGGAACGCCGCAACCTCAACATCATAACGCCGTATCCCTATAAAACAAACAATGGTATAGAAAAAACTCTAAAATACCTCAAGAGAACAAAATTAATGCCATACATTTGAGATCAGTCGTCGCTAATGGCCAGAGCAGTCAAAGCGACGTTAAACAACATCAAATAAAAAAACAAAACAAGTATTTGTGATTGTTTTTATGATCTGGTGATTAATTATTTGTGTTAATATTAGAATACAAATCCTGAGGTTTTAAATTTGTGGCAAAGGTTTATAGAACAATTAATCTGACTCTTATGGCTCTGTGGTTCGATGTAAGTATTGTAAAGCTGGAAATATTTCTAATCCGTACCATTGGATGTCAGTGAAAAGTGGCCCCCACATTAGTAGGGTGCCAGGGGAGAGAGATGGGGGAAACCTCCTAGGTAAAAATATTTTTCAGTTTTTGGCTTATATCTTATGGTTAACACATCCTAATAAAATCTTTGTTCATATGAATTAAAGATCATTACGTGCTATATAAGATGAATATCCCTGCCCCCTTACATGTGCCCCTGAACGACTAAGATAATCATTTCTTTGGCAGGTGCTGTTACATGACATCTGAGCCAAGTTCTTCATACTTTAGCTTCCTTGAGTATAGCGACAGAGTTTGAACTAGTGTTAAGTTTGATGGACTTGCTAAATAAAACCTGGTTGTAATAATTTGGATTACTCGTCTAATTTAAGAATGAATATGCTAGGAATAAAAGGAATTTGGATTACTCGTCTAATTTAAGAATGAATATGCTAGGAATAAAAGGGGGAAAAATCTGGTGCGATGCGCGCAACACACAACTTTCAGTTACGAACTTAGATTAAAAATAAACGTGCTTCAATAATATGCCACACTTTTCCACATTTATATGCTCATATTTGTATATCTCCATAAGTTATAATGTATCTGTTATGCAAAACTTGAAAGTTCTCAGTATTTTTTGATTCATTATTGCTTATTTCTTTTTATAAGGGACCTAATTTCATCAACAGTCGAGTTTTTTTTACTGCTTGGTTGTTTTTTACAGCGATTTGCTTTTTGTAAATATATCATGAATCGACAGGAGGTGTATTTACAACTCTTGGTAAAGTTTGTCTCTTATGCCTTTTTGGAAATCGAGAATGATTACTGTTCCTCTAAAATCACTTTATATTGGCTTCAGAAATTTACTATGGAACTAAAGTTTATAAAATTAAATATAATTAATTAAAGATTATCTTGTACCGTATTTTTTCACTCCTTCAATGCTTTAAAGAATTTGAGCATCATGCATTTACTCTCTAAAGTAAAATACATTTTTTTATTGTTCAATAAATAGCACAGATCATTTCGCGGGATTAGCAACCTCAATTTCAATGTCTTCCTTCACTGTCCTTATAGAGCTAAGCTGAAACACATCCTAAAAACTATCAGACATTTTATTGTGACCTGTTGAAAAGAATGTTTCTCAGATAAAGGTTTCTGACCAATTCTATAATTAAAATCTTAACTTCTTTTTAATCTTGAAAAATCCACAATATCAATCAATATTAACATCATATTGATGTTGATGGGTTCATTGTTTAGGATATACAGGGTGTCCAAAAAGAGTTTTCGGCGTTTGAAAGTTGAATAAAATCTCAAATATAGAATATCAAGTAGGATTTTTACGTTTTATTTAAACACAATGAACTGGAAATTTATTTAGAAAAAACAATTTTGTCTAGGTGTCCACCATAACACTGCTGGCACTCCTAAAACTAAAAAATCTGGTGCGTGCGCGCAACACACAACTTTCACTTACCAACTTACTTAGATTAGAACTTAATGCGTTTTGTTAATTGCCACTTCTCAAATGAACAGAACATCTATAGGTAATAATAACGCATTGGTTTGTCATTAAAGGCGTAGGGCGCATGCGTGAGCTCAAGGTGTTTGATGAGTTGACGGATTATTTTTCTTTTTTTCTCCTGTATATGTTTACTTGATTTTCTTCATATATCATATTTAGCCATTTCTTATTTTTAGGTGTGATGACAGACAGTTAATTTCTCAATATAAACTAAAACAAAGGTACTTTATGGGAAAACAAAAAAGGCCCCTTCCCCATTTAAGCCCTCTTAGAACATTTTAATAATGATAAAGCTTACCTGGTAATAAATAACAACTAATTTTCATTAAACATAACGAATTTGATAAAAATCGTTAAAGCCGTTTTTGAGATCATCGATCAAAAAGGTAAAAATTGAAAAAAAATTATGAAATAAAGTGCCCCCTCCGTTTGACCAATTTTGATGAATGTTGACTATCACATCTTTGGCATATATATACATCAAATGCCAAGTTTGATCAAAATCGATAAAACCGTTTTTGAGTAAATAAAAAAAACACGTGAAAATGATACAAAATTTATTAAGTAAAGTCCCCCCTCCGGTTGATCAATTTTGATGAAATTTTTACAGTCATATCTCTGGCATATAAATACATCAAATACCAAGTTTGATCAAAATCGTTAAAACCGTTTTTGAGTAAATAAAAAAAACACGTGAAAATGATACACAATTTAATAAGTAAAGTCCCCCCTCCGGTTGATCAATTTTGATGAAATTTTTACAGTCATATCTGGGGCATATAAATAGATTAAACACTAAGTTTAATCAAAATCGTTAGAGCCGTTTTTGAGAAAATCGAAAAAAAATTAAAAAGTTATTAAATAAAGTACCCCCTCCCTTTGAGCAAATTTGATGAAATTTTTGCTGTCACATCGCGGGCATATACATACTCTAAATACCCAATTTCAGGTTCGCACGGTTTATAGTTTTTGAGCTAGTCTGTTCACACACACACACACACACACACACACACACACACACACACACACACACACACACACACACACACACACACACACACACACACACACACACACACACACACACACACACACACACACACACACACACACACACACACACACACACACACACACACACACACACACACACACACACACACACACACACACACACACACACACACACACACACACACACACACACACACACACACACACACACACACACACACACACACACACACACACACACACACACACACACACACACACACACACACACACACACACACACACACACACACACACACACACACACACACACACACACACACACACACACACACACACACACACACACACACACACACACACACACACACACACACACACACACACACACACACACACACACACACACACACACACACACACACACACACACACACACACACACACACACACACACACACACACACACACACACACACACACACACACACACACACACACACACACACACACACACACACACACACACACACACACACACACACACACACACACACACACACACACACACACACACACACACACACACACACACACACACACACACACACACACACACACACACACACACACACACACACACACACACACACACACACACACACACACACACACACACACACACACACACACACACACACACACACACACACACACACACACACACACACACACACACACACACACACACACACACACACACACACACACACACACACACACACACACACACACACACACACACACACACACACACACACACACACACACACACACACACACACACACACACACACACACACACACACACACACACACACACACACACACACACACACACACACACACACACACACACACACACACACACACACACACACACACACACACACACACACACACACACACACACACACACACACACACACACACACACACACACACACACACACACACACACACACACACACACACACACACACACACACACACACACACACACACACACACACACACACACACACACACACACACACACACACACACACACACACACACACACACACACACACACACACACACACACACACAGACCATTTCGCGGGACTTGGTCATTTTGACTCAGGGGACCCCAAAACGTGTATTTCCGTTGAAAACCGGAAGTCGAAAATTTTCACGATCGCAATACTTCCACTTACTATATATTTCATATATATCAATATATATTTCATATATAGGTAAGTGAAAGTAAAATACTCTTTTTAGACACCCGTTATATTAATAATAAACAAGTATTCCTTCTTGTCTTAAGTTCAAATGCTTCTGTTGATGATCTAAGTCCTTTCTATCAACATCCCATTTAAAATAATGTTGCTTCTCTATTGACCTGGATCCTACTAATTTTTTGCTCACCTTAAAGTACTACGTACGTCCTCACAGGTTTCAGACATATAGAAGGCTGCACTGCTTAGGTTAGGCCACGGAAGCAGGTAGGTAAAAGTATTAAGAGTGCCAATCAATCATTCTTTGATTAGTGAACAAATGGAAAAAGTAATAATACATTTTTTCATGTTTGGCTTTGTGTTTATCAGCAGTAAGATTCTTCTTTTGTAGACAATCTATGTGTTTTGTATCTTTGTTCCATTGCTTCAACTACGATAAAATTTCTTTAGCCACTTTTAGGTTTGAACTTGATCGATCTCCTATTCAGTTTTTGAAGCTATAATTTAGATTTTGAATTATGGTAACTTCACATGCTAATCTAAAACACAACCTCTTTGAAACTGATTAAAAAGTGCAAAATAGTACTTTTGATAGAGTATACCTTGACTACTAAATTTTATAAAATTAGTTATTTAATTTAAATGAAATTGGTGGTTTTTCATACCTTGTCTGGTGACTTTTTTTTTAAATATCAATAAAGTTATATTATATGAGTTTATTATTGTAAGATGGTTGTTTCTTAAAATCTTTTCATATAAAAAGTAATAATGATTTATCTTCTTTATATTTTTAATCTTAATTGATTTTTTAGATGAATCTCTTCAATCTTCCAGTATTAAACTAATATAAAACAGTGAGATTGCCAAATAGGAATGATTATAGCATTTTTATTTTCATTTATTTATAATTAGACGACATTGCTAATATTAAAACAATTTTTAATATTCATTAATTTGGCTGTTTAAAATTCTTGCAAGTGTAACAGGTGTGCTGTGTGAAGATGCAATGGTAGGCCTAGAAAGGTTGTGTTTAGTTTATTTTAAACAAGTTGATAATGAATAAAAAATATAAGAAAGGCAAATTATCATTTTTCAATGAATATTTATATTTTTTGTTCTTATTGTTTTAGTAACTATATATATATTTTTTTTTCATAAGCAGGTTGGTTTAGCTGTGGGTCATGCCAAAAGTCATACCGGAACAAAGGGGGCCTTTATAATCATAAAAAATATGAATGTGGTAAAGATCCACAATTCCAATGTCCACATTGCCCCCACAAAGCTCATAGAAAAGGAAATATGAAAGTGCATATGATTACAAAACATTTTATGAATCAAAATAATTAATCACTTGAACGAGTTATTGAATTTTATCATGTATGACAGTTAAAATTCAACCTATCTTCTACATTTATCTCTTGAAGTATATATTTACATTGGTTATATTATTATATATGTAAATATAATTGTTTAAATAATTAAACATCTTTGTAGCCAGTTTTCTCTAATTTATTTATAGATAATTACCACTAATTGTATGATTGTTGTGCTTATATGTTATGTGCCTTTTCATGTAAATTATCAATCTTTAAATTTTACAGTTAAGAAAATAAACTATTAAAAATAATGTTATGAATGGTAAAGAATGTGTTAAGAATTGGAAATAGCACTTGAAGTGGTAGTAAATTGGTAAACAATAAAACTGATGAATATTGAAAATACTAATGAATAAAATAAACAAATTAAAAAATAAAACATGTCTGATTCTCTTTTTTATTTATTTTTGGACTCCTAGAATGCAGAGAATTATTTTTCTATTTTTTAGCTTTGATAAGAGTACATATCAGAGAAACTAATCTGAATTCAGGGAATTCTTGAATTGGCATTTTCAACAGTTACACTACTATGCACTAAATGAGGATAACCTACAGCATTTTGGGCAAACTAGACTAACCTTTAATTCTGATTGGCATGAAATTAATTCCAGATACTTTATTATGCATCAGCTGTGTGAATGTTTATGGTGGCATTGTAGATGACCTATTTTACAGCTTATTGAAAGATGTAAGAACCGAAGATGTTATAGTTATAATAACCAGGGGCCAAATGAATAATATTTGAAGATTCCACACTAAGAACGTGTTCAGTCACATTTTGCAAATTTTACAGGAGAGCAAAAAGACTGTTTAAATCTTGTATAGAACACAACCTAGTAACTCTAAGTAAATGGGAAAAAATAGTGCATGCCCAATATATTTTAAAAATAATGATAATGTTAAATAAAATACAATACATTATTTGTTAGTCCAAAAGAATCAATGACCAAAAAAGAATTGTGATTGTGTGTGCGTCCAAAAAAGAATTGTAAATATCTCAAGGACTAAACCCGCTGTTTTCGTATAAACTAAACAGATCTGTACTCGAAATGGTTTACTATAATGCGCTATAAAACAATATACACAAACAATGGACTGAACACGTTCTTAGCGTGGGGTCTTCATTTCCAATTAATTTATTTTTATTTATATTATATCTATAAATATAAAATAAAAACAATTTCTATTTCCCTTCTCTTACAGTATGATTCAGTAGAAATCATTAGTTATCATAATTTGGTCTATAATAGCTTATGTGGCAAAAATTTCAAACCAATCAGAGGATTCCAGTTTTCTAAACAACAGCCCCATACTTATTCACACATTGGTATCCATATTCTGATATATTATTTTTAAATATTCTTATTTGAAACATAACTTTATATATTTTTTAATTTCAGATGTACCTTTCAGTTGTCCTTGTGGTAAAACTTACAAATACAAAAAAAGTCTTGCTCTACATATTAAGTATGAATGTGGGAAAGAACCACAGTTCCAGTGCCCACACTGTCCGTACAAAGCGAAGCAGAAAGGAAGTGTTAAAAGTCATATTGCTTTAAAACATCTTAAAATCAATTAAGATTGTTTATTATTCCTTGATATTACAAAATAATGTTAATTGAATAGAATTCATTTTAACTATTTGCAATTTATTTATTACATTTAGATGTAGGGATTATAAATTCTTTATATAAATATTATTTAATGAAATATACCTGATTTTTCTGATATATTTGAAAAATTCAAGCAATGCTCTTTGACCCTTGGCCTGTGAACCTCACTTTTAAGTTTAATTTACCATGTTGCAGCATCATAAACCAGGCAATATTTGCGTCAAAAACACAAACCATTTGAAAGGAAGCTTTCAAACTAAAATACTTATATTTCTACATTTCATTCAATCATGGATTATTTGAGTATTATTATTATTTTTTTTTATAATCCTAAACTCCATATTGTTATTTGTGTTAGAGAAATCCATTAAATTGTTAATTTCAAAAATAAAAAAGAGAGGAAAAGAGGGGCCACTTAATAATCCTTCTGTATTAGTCTATTTAATTTATTCTTATCAATCTATATTTCTTTAAATATAACTCAGTTCTTGATTTAATTTCAGATTCAACATTCAATTGTCCATGTGGTAAAACTTACAAATACAAAAAAGGTCTGACACTTCATGTTAAATATGAATGTGGCAAAGAACCACAGTTCCAATGTCCACATTGTCCTCACAAAGCTCATCGGAAAGGAAATATGAAAGTGCATATGGTTACACAGCATTTAATGAATCAAAATAAATTGCAATATTGATTGTCATTTAATATTATTTACTATTATTGGTTATATTTCAACTTCTTTGTTTTTAACTATCAGCTTGTAATTTAGGTTGTTTATAAATATTTTGTAATGGATTCTATTATGACAGAATAGTTGGTCTTTTTATTTTACATTTTATTTCTGTTACTTTTATCAGGATTTACTTATTTCATAAAGGAAATCTAAAATGTTTAGAAAATATAGATAAATTTATGGTATTTCTTTTTTACTTTAATATATAATTGAATAGTTGGTTAGATGAAAATATCCTATAGAGCATTACGAATATTTCCTTGTTGTTCAATATTTCAACATTCTTAATAATATTATCTTCAGCAAAATCTGGTTTGTTCATCCTTATTATCATTACAAAATTCTTATCTAATGATATAAAAATAAATGAAGATGGGATATTGTATTCATTGTCTGTTAGTACTTGTTTAAAATGAAAAATGTTTTGTGTGAGCTAGTGTATTCTACTTAAAGATGCACAGTACAGTGTGGGTAGGCTGCATAGGAGGGTGGAATGCATACGTGAGCTAAAGGCTGTCCATAGATCAGTTACAAATATTTTTTTCAATGGTAAGTCCAATTAACATGATTTTATTTAGTTGGTGCCTCAGATGTAATGAGATCTTTGGCCGCTTATGGTCTTTTGGAATGGAGAGACATATTCAGTGATTTGGGAGCTCAGACGCCTGAAGGGGTAGCCTATACCTCACATTAGCAAACCACGGTGACCTTTGGTGCAGCTGCGGGCTCCCTACAGCTTCATAACAGCTCCATTGTGGCAAATCGGCAGTTTCCCCCCCCCCCCACTTATGGTGTTGCCGTTCTTAGGGTTCAACGGTTAATATTATTGGTGTAAGGTGATGCATTAAGATTGGCTAGTCAACAGGTTCACAATTACCTATATTTCATATTATAATTAACATGATGGATACATATTTATTTTTTAGCTATCGTATCAAGCAACTTTGTTGGACTAATATAATTTAAATAGATAAACAAATATTTTTTTTTTTTGGTATAATTTATAGAAGCAATAAGTTTGTTTCATTTATTATGGATTGCAAGGTTGATTGGTATAAGCGAGAAAATGGTACCTCACTGTTTTCAAACCAGATTCTATTCCGTCGCCCCAATCTGGCAAGCTGATAAGACATAAGTTGTTGTTTACATTTATCAGAATGTGAATACCTCATACCATTCCTTTAAATAAGTTCCAAAACCGAAAAAAAAAAAATAATAGAAATAGAAGAAAAAAAAACTTACATTCATTTCGTTAGTTTTTTAAATTCTATTCACAGGATAAATTTTCTGCTTAAAAGATCCCCGATCTTCACTGAAAAGGATCCGTTGTGGGTTCATTATCACTTTTGTGCGAGAGTGTAACGCTGAGATCTAATAAAGCTAATCAAGGTCCTTTTTAACTGAACAGAATGCGAGAGGGAAACTAAGTGAACTCCTATCACCTCCTTTTTAGTTGAAAGGGGCCTTGATTATCATTATTAGAACTAAGCTTTCGACTTCCACTTTCTGGATTTGCTCAAAAGGGACAATGAAACCCCAGCGGATTTTTCTCAGTGGAGATTGGGGCCCCACTAATGGGACCTTTTCAGAGGAAAACTAAAGAAATTGAAATGTTTCCAAGAAATCAACTTAAGTAATTGAAGAAATTAAATTGAAAAGAAATGGGAACAGAAAAAGGATAAGATGTAGAAATGAAAACACAAAATAGAAGAAGAAGATAGTTGATAAGAAAGGAAAGGCTGCAACCGGTTTGTCCAACCAAATTGTATTTTGTTTGAAAAAGGTAAGTACAAGAAAGAAAATCTAGAAATATTCTTAAAATTCTATTATGTTTGATATTCCATGTGCCTTCTAAATTTAATTTCATCAAATGTGTGAGAAATACATTTGAATGCCCTAAATCTACTTAGTCGTTAAATCATACGCTAGTTTAATTTAGATTATTTGCATTAAAATGCCTGTACATATTTCAATTTTCAAATATTTATCTTTATAACATATTCCTTTTTTTAATTTCAGGTCCACCATTTTATTGTCCTTGTGGTAAAACTTACAAATACAAACAAAGTCTGGTCTTGCATATTAGATATGAGTGTGGCAAGGAACCACAATTCCAATGCCCACATTGTCCATATAAGGCCAAGCAAAAAGGAAGTGTTAAAAGTCATATTGCACTAAAACACCTCAAAATCAATTGAGAGGGTTGCTTCTTCCATATAATCTTGTAGTAATTTCTAAATAATTTGAAATTGAATTATTTGTTGTATGTTGACTTGTTTATTAAATAATACCAATGGAATTCTAGGTATAATAAAGATTTTGTACCATGCTAATCATAATATTCTATTAATTTCAACAACATTCAAACATATATAAAAGTTTGATGAGGTTTGGGCCCATTTTACTATATACCTAATTCATATGAAAGTTTTGTAATTTCCCTAAGACCCATGCCAAAATAATGGACACAATTTCATGAATTCACTGCAATTCATAATCAATTCTGCACCTTAAAGTCTTTGGCTAGGGCTTGCGATATTATTTCAAGGATACCTGAATGGAGTTCATCTATCAGTTCAGGAAAAACAGATCAAATTTAGAAGAAAATTGTACATGATTTCATGACAGGTAGTAATTACTTTATATTAGTAATAGAAAAGAGAACGACCCAAATTAAGGGGTTTATTTACCCTTAAGAAGAGCACAAGAATTTCGCTGTATATAGGTCGAGCGATGTATCCTTTTTTGTTAATTTTTCTGAATCAAAAGAGTCCATTCCCATGACGATACTGTCAATAGTACAAAAGTCATTAACGTTGGAATGAAACACCTGTGTCTTATGTACGTCGATGCTGTTTAACTGCTGCTAGAACAAAGTTTGGCATTTCAAAATCAATGGTAGACATACTTAAGAAAGAAAGTTATAAATTGGCACCACTTGTTACTTACATTGATCATAGAAAAAAATAGATGAAAAATCAGCTGATTCCTCAAGTGTCCCCTGTCACCTCCATACTGGTTCATAACTAAGTTGAACAGATATAAAGGTGTTTTTCCTTCATTTATTATGTATATCTGAAAGTTTTAGCGATTTGAAACAAGTTTTTTTATTTATTGTTATGTTATTTTTCTCACTATGGCTCAATATGACAAAAGGATGTAATACTTTTGACAGGTATGTTTTTTTTTGCATATATATCATTGATTATTGTATTATTACTTATTTTGATATTAAAACAAGGCACTTCATAATGGTTTCGAATAGATAAATATTTGATAGAACTAGAACCATGGGAAATAGTATTAAAGCCACACATCACGTTTTAATTTGTTCAGAATATTTCTAAGATGATGATTCTGATCAGACATCCCAATTTATCTCTGATGTTTAAAAAAGGAGTGATGCCTATCTATTTTTTAGGATTTATCAATGAGTATAAAAATGTTATTAAGGTGAGTTGTTGTTTGTTGAGGCTTTAAGGTGTAAAATCCTTAGGGTCATTAAGGTGAGTAAAAATAATTTTAATTTAATTAAAGATCACAATTTTATTACAAACCAATTGTTTAGTCTCTTATATGCTTTTACCATTGTTTTAGGATACGTGTTCTAAGGAAATGAAACAATGATATGCTGTAATTTTCGAATCTCTAAGGAAAAACAAATTAGCTCCGTCCTATCACTTAGTAATGCCACTGGTCAATAAAGCTAACAATAGCAGTATGGAAACGTCATAATACATTATGAAGAGGACTTAAGGATGTTTGCAATCACACTTCATTTTTTAGGACTAGGCTTTAAGAACATTAAGTTTAAGAATAGCCATAAAAACAGACCTAATAAGTTGTTGGCAAAGTATTAAATTTAATATACTTTGAATTATAAGCGATAAACATTGTGAAGAACAATAGATTATAAGAGTTATTTGTGAAAAGTAATTACATAGGTATTATTTAAATAATTTAAAACTGCAACAGTTGTATTCCTGTTCTACTTGGACGTCGATATATTGGGTGCTTTGATATTGAATTATTAAATATAATGCTTATGTTAATTTCTATATTGCAGTATTTTATTAAAGCTAAAGGAAGCTATGAATTATTATTATTAATATATTATAGCTAAAGGATACCATGAATACATTTAATTTAAAATGAAGTTTACATGAAAGAGTCAGTTTTTCAAGGGCAGTGAGATGCTTGTACCAATTCTTTATTTCATTTAGACTAATTTTTTTGTTATGCCTATTTTTCATGTTTTGAAATTAATAAATATTATTATTAAATTATGTTTTTGTCAAGTCCTTTATTTTTTTAAAGTATATTTATTATAATAATTTTCTACTCCATACCCATCTGGTTTTTAAGGCAATGTACAGAGCTTGTGAAATTTTTTTTAGAAAAATCAATTAATCGTTCATTTACTAAGGAGTTAAAAATATAATCAATAATATAAACAGAATATTGGAGAAAACAAATTATAATTTTTAATTTTGGCAAGTGTGTACCGGTAGCGTGGGAGGAAGTGACATGCTTTATTTAGTGAGAGGGGGAAGGGATTACTCCTATACCTATTTGTATGCTTATGGTTGGGAATCCAGAGGACATATAATAATACTTGGGATTAATCCCCACCCTCTCCCCTGGCCTGGGAAAACCTAAAAGGCAAGGATGGGAGGAACAAAAAACTATCATTACTATCTTAAAGCCGAGACTATCAATAATTTAAAGTGATAGTTTAAAGTTAACGAACCACTAGTAAGGTGGCTAGGCGTCTCGATTTATGCGGTACAGTGCTGCTTTTCAGCGCAGCGGCTAGGGCTAATGGGTGGTCCCTCGGAGGCGGTGATCTGGATGTCCTTCAAACTCAATGCCGATGACTCCTAGCCCCTTTGATTTTAAAATGTTAGTAAGCCGGCTTGAGATGCGGTTTGGCCACGCCCACATTGAAGAGGTATACCAGTCACAGCTGAGCACGTCCTGAAGAGCAGGAAGCAGAAGGCAGCCGAGACTATCAAGGAGGTCAAGGCAGATGTTGCGAGGATGATAAGGCTTGCTTATCCAATAGCTCCGGAAGGTCCATTTGAGTGTTTAATGGTCACACTGCCCCACTGAGGTTGCATCAACACAACCAATACAATATATAGCAATACAAAATATATTGTATTGGAATTTCCAATTTGAACCTCAATTTGTTTTTAAACCTTCAGAAAAATATGTCATAAAGCAGTTGTAGATTTCCTCTGGAGTATCAGAATTGAAATTTTATTCAGATCTGATTTTGTACTCCTGAATGGTATATGTGGTGAGAAGTGAGATGTAAAATAGATGGTCTGATTCAGAAGGAGCTCACCCTAGTTACCACATTAGTTTCATTTAATAGCATAAATGGCGATCAAGATAATTCTTGAACAGTAGGATTCTCTCTTACTGACTCTGTTTCCTATGTACGGGAAAAGATGAGGGTATGTTGAAATCCCCTCCAATGACAATAGAATGTCCAGGTAATCTGCTATCAAGAGATAAAAGGTATTGTCTCAAAATAAGTTTCATTTGAACAAATTTAGTATTTTTTAATTTATCTTGGTTCTTATGTATGCAGATAGCACACACTTACAGTCTCAAAAAATATATATTGTAGTAATTAAATTTGTTTGTTCAAATTTAGGTTTGGTGGTAGAAATGACCAAAGCAGTTAGAAATGACAGTCTAAAACAATTTCAGTGCAATACTTGTAACAAATCTTACAAACAAAAAGCAGGACTTTACAATCATCAAAAATATGAATGTGGGAAAGAGCCTCAGTTCCATTGTCCACATTGTCCTTATAAGGCTAAACACAAGGGAAGTCTTAAAAGCCATTTTGCTTTAAAGCATCTTAGAATCAATTAATTTTTTTTCTTGGTTAATATTGAGGTATGGTATACATTAATACTTTTGAAATCAAGTCATATGTATAAAGTCATATGTATTTACCTGATGGTGGTTTAGAATCCCTAAACATCAGTATGGTGAAGTAAATATTAAATATTCAAAGGAAAAAAAGTTTTCACTACCTCTCTGGCTCAACTATCTTATATATTTCACTAACTATCGTAGCACAAGAAATATAAATACATGCGCGAAAATGGTTGTTAATTTTTTTATTATTACTTATAAATGTATTTTACTTGCTATTTTATACTTATAAATTTTACACTTAATTAGTATAAAGAAGGCAGGTATGTTTTAACTGTTAGTTCCAGTTTTTAATTGTTTTCCTATTTTGACAGTTATTATTAAATCTTGTTATTTGCATCAATCATACTTGGAATGATTTGTTTTTAACCCAATTTTTCATCACAAACATATGAATGTAATATAGACTTTTAAATATATTTTTTTCCCATGTTAGCTATTATTAGCAAATATGTAAGCCATGCTGCAATTTCCTTGGATATTATGATCTGTAATAATTTTATTTATGAATTTTTGTCATTTTTATTTTTTTACATTCTATATGAATAAAGTGTTCTAATAATGTAATTATATTAATTTATAATGATGGAAGATGGTTGATTGTAGATATCGACGTAATTGGGTCAGAAAAACATTCCTCACCCAATCCATTTTCATTCGGAAGGTTATCCCGCCCCGTGGTTACTTCGCTGCAATGTGGCAAGACCTGGCGGGATCACATTTTTGGGTTAAAGCCCACATTTAGCTCAATCGTTAAGAGCACTGAAATGGTGATGCAGAGACCTGGGTTCTTTTCCCAGCCTTGGTCAATCTTTTCTCTTCAAATAATATTTATTTATTTTTAATGCAGCTATGAACTGTTTATTTTAAATCAAATGCATTTTTCTTTCATTTTGATCAAACCATTGAGGGTTGTTTACAAATTTACTCATTTTAGTTGTAATCTGCAGATTTATGAAGTTTCAAATATTGGTTATAGTGGTATCTGTGATATACATTTTTTTTTTTTTAATAATAGGTTTGGTGGTAGCTGTTTCAGTAAGAAATGACAGTCAAAAACAATTCCAGTGCCATACTTGTAACAAATCTTACAAGCAAAAAACAGGACTTTATAATCATCAAAAATATGAATGTGGTAAAGAACCTCAGTTCCATTGTCCACATTGTCCTTATAAGGCTAAACATAAGAGAAGCGTCAAAATTCATATTGCTTTAAAACATTTTACCATAAATTAATTACTTTTAACAAAATTCGAAAATGATTTTGTAAATTCCAGTGACATGTTGACTGTTGCAGAATTTCTCAGGGTTCTGGTCTAAAAATTAAATTTTAATTAATCATATTATATTGTTGTAAACTTTAATTTTAATTCAGGAAATACTTAAACATAGTTATGAATATCATTTTTGCTTCAAAAATATAACACCTAAAGGAACTATGAGCAGGGTGCCTAGCAGTAATGTCTTCTAAAATTCCTGTATTATTCCCTCATCCCCCCCCCCAACTCTATGGAGAAAAAAAAAAAGATATTCGTAAGAATTAATATTAGATGTAGTTTATAATATAATACAAGATAGTGGCGACAATTTATCACCATAAATTTTTCTTATATTGAATTGTATTTTATACATATTTATAAATTACAACCAGATTTTATATTTTTTCAACTTACAGATAAGGTGTTTCAGGCTCATGTAGGCCATTTTCTAAATTATTCCGAAAAGCCTTTTTAAGAACTTTTTCCACAAACAATATGACTAAAACGGTTTTATTGCTGTCGATTCATCTCATACCTCTGAACTTTTTTTTTTATTCACTGTACAATAACTTATTGTACCATATTTCAAAAAAAGTGTTTCAATGTTTTAATGTGTCCAAATGTCTCAAAATATTGTTTTCTATTCTTCAATGTATACCAACCATTAGTTTAATAGGCTTTTGGTAATAATGTAGTAGTTAGAAGTCAAGCAGTATGATCAGAGGTGTGAAGATGGGGAATCTCTGACAGTTTGTATGTCCTCCAAAGGACTAAATGTTTTCACAATTGTACTTCTCATTCCAATCTTTAAATATGTTAAAAAACAGGATGGCCCCTTGCTGTTAAATTTAAAATAGATATAAAAAAAAAGATTAAATCAAATTTTCTATTCCAAACAAAAATTCCACTTACCCCACATATTCCCTGCTATCAGTAATTCACTTGAAATTCCCGCATTCTAGACATCCTGTATGAGATGACTCGTAGTTAGCATCTAAGCCAAAAATACCAATGAGTTATCACGGTCAGCGGTCAGCATGTTAATTTATTTTGTATTCTATGAAGAATTTTTGTATATTTATTGCTTGTTGCTAAGCTCCTGTAGGAATCTGGGCCCGTCTTATTTATTCTTGGTTTAATATAAGTGTAGTTCAGTTATATTCTGTGTGTTATTTTTCATTTATTCTGATTATTTATTATTCAATTAAAAAAACCTTGTGCCATGTCAAAAAATTACTTATCTCAGAATATTTAATTAATTTAATATGTTAGACAATTATCGTGGATATTTCCACTTATAGTATTCACATGTACAATGGATTCCTGAAAACGAAATAAATTCTGTTCAGAGCAATTTTATCTGCCAGTTACTTTTGTTTTAGTCAAATGTCCCTCTGACAGAAATTAAATATTCACAAATGTCATCTAATATTGAACTTCCTTGCAATTTTTAGCTCATATAGCAACCCTGTTTATAAAAATTATAATCCTAATTATTGACATTCATTTGGTCTTCAAGGTTTGGCCATGTAAGTTTGGATTTGAAAGCCTGTTTAATGTTTTAGTATTGATAAATACAGCACAGCTGATATTTTAAGGATAATATGTTGAGATAGGAGAAGGGTTTCAGTACATCGGTCCTTGGCAGAGGAGATGTGATTAGGTGGAGGAGGAAGTGGGAGGGGAGGGAAGAGGAAATGTCATCAGCTGTCTGGGATATGGTGTGTTGCCTGATATGGTTTTTGCTCTATATGTATCTATATATGTATTTAACAAATGTCTTGTTTGTTAATGTAATTAGGTTATCTTATTATATCAATAGCTTCCCTGATGGATCTGCGGTGGTAGTTGTGAATCCTGGCTACTTAATTTCCTCTTCTAATTGAAAAGGAAATATGCTGTCTTTAAAAGAATACAGACAAGCTAAAAAAACAGTATCCTAGTGAGAATTGATGTGAAATCAATGTTCGTTAAGGTTCCGATTGAAGAAATCCTTCCTACAGAAGATACTTACAATGGAAGAATTGGACCTAGCTGAGATTTGTCTTAAGACAGCATGTTTCCACTTTCCACGAGAAGTATTACTAGCTAAAAGAAGGAGAAAGCATGGGAAACCCACTAAACTCTGCAATAGCAGACTTATAGTTGGAAAACTTTGAAGAAAAATCACTAAAAGAGCCAAATTCAAATCAGCTGTTTGGTACAGCTATGTAGAGGATACCTTTATCATATGGGGACACAGAGAAAACTACTTATTAGTTTCTTTATCATATCTAAAACTTATAAACCAATATACAGTTCACCATGGAGATTGGAGAAGGCAACAAACTACCTTTCCAATACGTCCTGGTTAAAATGATGGAAGATCAAACATTAGGACATTCAGTTTACAGAAAACTGACCCATATGGACAGATAATTTCATGCAGCTTTTCACAATCATCCACCACAAAAGAGAGGAATCATTGCAACACAAATACACAGAGACATAATCACCATTGAACCCACCAAAATCTATAAAGAGAAATGAAAACTCTGTAGGCTGATAAAATTCTTATGATCGGGGGAAAGGGGTCAAAGCACGGGCATCCGCAGGGAGGCAGAGGATGGCAGCTGCCTGAAGAAATGAGAAACAAAAGCTACAAATAAAATAAATTCTTATTCCTTTACTTTATGTTTTAAGATCATATAAAAACATATTTTAATTTTGAAATATCAATATGTTTTATTTGAAACATTAATTGAGCCTTATTTAGTCAGAATACCTCGATCTCCTACCCTGGCCATAAGAAATTTAGCAGCCTGCCTCCTCCTAGATGAAATCCTGCGGATGCCCTTGGGTCGAGGTATTCTGATTGGGTAAGGCTAAATTAATCTTGCAAATAAAGCTTATTGGTGTTTAAAAATTTAAATATTTGTTCATATAATACCCCCCCCCCCCCCGCAGTCTGCATGCATCACATTAGACATACACCCCATATCCCTGAGAGTAGAACAAATTCTCATACCCCCTCCATCTGACCATGCTTCCTATAACAAAGACCAAATAGAAGTCTGCCCACGATGGAAGTGTACAAGGTAGTGAAACCCTTTTTCTGTCTCATTGTTGTACCAGCCCTAATGAAGCCCACAGCATGATAAGCGAAAGCATAGCGATTGTTAGTGATGTTACTATCAAACCCTGAAGACCAAGGGAATGTCAAAAATGAAGACCATGGAATCCTAAAACAAAATTTAATCCTGATTAATTAATTTTACTCTTTTTCCGTACTAATTCATCAATAATCTGCTAAATATTTTTTATTTTTGTATTTTAATGTTTTAAATGCTTGATGAGTGCTTTTAAATTCTTAAGATAAATAAAGCAGGGGGCATATGAGGTAAAAATAAAGTTCAGAAATTATTTTTAACCAACATGAGAAGGCTTCTTCATTTGGTCCTCCAAAAGTAAACTTAAAGAGTTTTTCAGGTATGAATCAGAACTACTTCAGATGTATTTGAATTATTGTCCCAATACAGCTACCTTCAATATATTGTTTTATAAAATGGTTCGATTAAGGTAGGAATAATGTGTAATGTATTTATATCAAAAGAATTTTTTTTTATATAAAACCTTAAATTAATGTTTCAAAAATTTTATTTAGCTTAACACTCTTAATTTTACCACAGTTTACTCTAAATTATAATCTTAATACCTGGGATTATCAATATAATTAGACTGAACTGTGGTTAAAATTAATAATATGTAACTAAGTATGCAAGGAAATATCTGGCTTTTATAAGGATATAAGGTAGAAGCTTGTTAAAGAAATTTTTTCATTGCCAATATTTTCCATCCATATAAGATTAAAATGAAGGGGAGAGCCAAAATTCACATTGCTTTCAAACCTCTCAAAATTAATCAATTTTCTAATACAACTATTTGTTAATTTATTTTCTCAAAAATATCTTGTATGTTTTGAAAAAATAAGGCTTATTTATACTTTTGGAGTAGGTCAGCCTGCCTTCTTATGTTTGGTATTAATTGTACTCAGTAACAATTAAAATATTATGTAGTGTTTTATCTATGCATTATGCAAAGTTATGTAGTTTGTATTTCATTTTTATATTTTCGTTAAATATATAAATATTGATGTTGAACATGTGTATATAAATATTGTATTGAATTGAAATATTGTAATTATATTTTATCTGATTGAGGTGATTTATTGATACTTTAGACTTTTATTTTGGTTAAAGCTCTTTTATCAGTAGTATTTATTGATTGTTCTTTGAGTATAAGTTAGAGAAGTTAAATATATGGATAAAATTATTCAATACAGAGAAATATATGTGTTGGTACTTAAGTTTTGTTTTAAATTTTCACAGTTAAACAAAGAAAACTATTTAGTATCTCTTTCCTTTGGAGTAATTAGTTATAATATGATTGAATATAATGAAACATATTTATAGTTGGTTGAATATTATGGTAAAATTATATAATTATTTTGAAAATTTAATACTTATATAATTTCAGTATAGAAGAAACATCATATCATAATCAGTAATATTTTTTGCTGATGGAACCTAACTAAAAAATTTCACCTTCTGTTTTTAGAAATAGAACCCTTTTGAATATTAGAATTAACCCCCATAGTTTTTGATAGGACTAGGACCAACCCCCCCCCCTCTCACAATGTTCCACCTAGTTCTACTTATGTAATTGGTTACAATTTGTTTTAGTAATCGTTTATTTTTTCACTCTAGGTTTGGCTGTTGATGTTTCTGAACAAAATGACTTTCCAAAGCAGTTTCAGTGTAATTTATGTTACAAATTTTACAAGCAGAAAGCTGGGCTTTACAATCATCAAAAATATGAATGTGGTAAAGAACCTCAGTTTCAGTGTCCACACTGTCCTTATAAGGCTAAACTAAAAGGAAGCGTCAAAAGTCATATTGCTTTCAAACATCTTAAAATTAATTAAGATTTTGCACAAGTTATTGGATAGATTTTTTTTGTTCTTGTGACATGTGATTTGAATTAATTTCAAATTTAACTCTAAAATCTGTTAAATATGTACTACTTGTAACATGGAATATAAGAGATTGTGAATTAGGTTATGATTTATTTGAATAATTTGAAACTTTCCTAATCAGATAAAAAAATCTGCATTTTTTGATAAATTACTTACTCATCTTATAGTTAATATTCATTGGTATGCATTAAAAAACATGAGCAAAATGATACATGATGTACTTTTATAATTAACTCCCTGAATATTATGTTTCTCTTTTGAATATTATGTCAATTTTTTTTTTCTAATTGTATTCAAAAGACTGTGAGTAATACAGAACTAATCAAAGCATCTTTTTTAGTTCCAATTATTAATCGTTAGTTTTAGATTATAAATAATTAGTTTTACTTTTTCGCTACTACACCTTTGGCGAAACATTATGATTTTTCAAATCTTTGAAACAAAATAAATTATCGAAATTACTAGTATTTTTTACTTCTGTTCTGACAATCTCCTCCAGTTCAATAGTTTATTATTGTAGCCAATGGTGGAGTAAAAGATTCTGATTATTAAAAAATACTCATCTGACTGAGCGACTTTCCTTAAAGAAAACATTTTACTTTCTCAAATAATTATTTACCTAGTACTTAGAAATATGTACATTATATTACTTATTTCTATTCGAAAAAAAATTAAAAAATCAAGCATAGAGTATTTATTCACTTATACATGATAAAAGTTCAATAAAGTATTTATAATTTTTTCTTTTAAAATTTAATAGTTTTACTAATAATAATTATTCTAATTATTATTATCTACATTATATTTGAAGCGTAGAATTCCAAAACCAGCCAAATTCATTTTAAATTGTATTTTTTTCAAATTTTTCGATGGTCCTGAGATAAAGTACTTCTTTCTAGAAGCAGAAACTTTTTTATAAAAAGTAGAATCCTGACGATTTCCACATTGCTTCTGCTTCTGGAGAAAGTTCTTCAGTTTCTGGTGAAAAAACATTCAAACAATATGATAAATTAAAATTAAAAATGGATTAGGAATTCTGCACTTCATTTATTTATACAAAATTACACTATTATTATTATTTATAAGAAATTCAATTTATTATTGATTTTTATATTTTCCTATTGTTAGGTTTCGCAGTAGATGCTATGGTATACAATGACAGCCCGAAGCAATTTCAGTGTGATTCTTGTTGCAAATCTTATAAACAAAAAGCTGGCCTTTACAATCATCAAAAGTATGAATGTGGAAAAGAGCCCCAGTTCCAGTGTCCACATTGTCCTCATAAGGCTAAGCACAAGGGAAACTTGAAGAGTCACATAATATTAAGACATGTTGAGCATTAGTAATAATTAAAATATGAGTTTTATTTAAAGTTTTCATTTCAAATCTGCATGTTATATCATTTATTTTAGTGAGAAATCAGAGATGAAAATTTTATATCTTTCATTTTATTAAAAGTGAATATTTAAAAGAGGTAATTTTCAACTTAAACATTTTTGACACAAATAAGATGGAAAAAACATAGATAAAATCTCTAATCTCTGATCTCTAAACATGGAAAAAATCTCCATAAGTTTTTTATGGAGCATACGTTTATTGGGGTGAAACTGACAATATAAAATTCATGAAAATTGAAACACTGAATTCAAAATTATTATTTGAATATTTGCAGATGTTCCTCTACTACCAAAGATAAGTATCTAGTAAGGTAGTCTAAAAGAAATCCATGATTCCGGATCCAATTTTGACAAAACTTAACGTTTGCTTCTTTTATAAGTCTGGTTACGACTCCTTGAGGAATAAAGAATGAAGCCTAGTGGAGAGAGTGCTCTTAATTAGCACTTTAAATTAAATCAGCATATTTTTAGAAAACCTTATTTTGTAATTTAAAAAAATTATTTCTAAATGTTTAAAATGCTATCTTTCATTAAATGTAGTTGGAGATAGCACTGACACCTGGTGCACATGAGCTGCAAGGCACGCTTGATGCTAAGAAGCTTTTCTAGGAAGGCTTAATCCTTCATAAAAAAGGTGCATGAGGAGATAGGATGACGCGTCACTTCAAAATTACCACTCCGATACCCAGTTTTTTGTTCGTTTTGTCTTTATTTGTCTTCATTTTGGCCTTATGTTTGGATCGAAATGTAGGCTGTCCAAATACAGAATATTTGACAGAAAATCCTGATTACCAATCATCCTACAGAAAACAGTTGACCATTACACTAAATTAATTAAATAAATAAAATGAGTTATAAAATATTAAAAATTAAATCTCAAATTACATATCTTATTAATTCCTCATTGATACTGATACAAAATCATCAATCTAATTAATAATAATTTCAAAGATTAATTTTAATTGGTTATCTAATAAAATAACATCTAATAACAAGCTAAGTTAGTTATACAAATGAAATTAATAATTATTTTACTTAAAACTAACCTGTATTAAAGAGGAAGATAGGAAAGGACGCAACGGCTCATGTGCACTGCCCCTATGTGAACAACGTACTTGTGAACCGCAAAAGCGTCAAATAGCCGCCCGATACGAGGAGAAACAAGCGTCAGCTTCTGAGCCTATCGGACCAATCCGGAACATCCGGTCGTCACTTGCAGCCCATGTGCATTGTCCCTATATACCCAACGTATGTCAGCCTATCAACGTGACATTACGCCTAGCGGCCAGCGGGCCTTGCAGCTCATGTGCACCGGGCCTTAGAATGACATCGAAAATTGATTTTAGTGGAACATGGTACATAAGCTTTTGAATTAAATATAATGGTGCAGACATGACATTTGGGCTGAAGCTAAGAAGCCCTGTAAGGAAGGTGTACATTTTTAAAAATTTATTAAGTATCATGTTCATACAGTGAGTCAAAAAAGGATTGGGATTTTAATTTTTCTGTGATTAATTCCAAAAACGGGAGTGATTTCAATAGCAAACCTAAAAAGTTATTCATGCTTTATAAAAGAAAACTGTACCATATCAATAACAAACCAATAGTTTCAACTAAAAATAAACGGTAAAAAAAAAAAAAATGGAATCAATAAATTATTGGCAGTTCACTCTAATTCTTTCGTTTCTCGTTTATTAGCTATCATAACATATTTAGCTATAACATCATTAGCTATGAAAATACTAAATGATCAGTTTTTTTTTGGAATGGGATCCAAACATTGTTCTACCTCTCCTGCACATGGGCTAGAAATTCGTGCGATTCCTCTATTCATTGTCTTTTATGGTCTTCTCTCAACATATTCAGAACCCACATCGCACTAACCTTACAGAATTTTAAATTGCTACTCAAAATCGTCTGTATAGAAACTATAGAAGTGTAAGGAGGCAATAAACAAAGTTTACGAGTTCTGCAGGTTCAGAGGCTGCAGCAATGGCTTGTTTGAAATAGGAGAGATTACAGGAAAGGGCTGTGAAGTAATTCCATGACACATCAACACACTTTTTTCCCTCACCATCTCAGAGTTTAGTGAAATTTGGTACATAGGACACCTTCCTGTAGACTAAGAAAAATACCAGCATAAAATTTCAGCTCAATATCTCAACCGGTTTTCAAAATATAGCTATGCAAACCCAAGGAAAAACGCACAATTTTAACCTTTCGCATCATCTGGAAATTGAAATTGCAGCTCTTCTAGACGAGATAGAGAGTTGAAATTGATGTCATTTTAAAACTGAATCTTTGACCTTCCTTATGATATAAAATTTTAAGAGAAATTTGTTTTTCAAAATTTGAATCAAAATTTCAAATTGGAATTTCTCAAAAAGACCATTTTTTAAAATTCTGAAAAAATTCAGTGGAATTTAAAAGGCTGTCATTAATAAGTGCTATAAAAATTATGATGGGACAGCAATGGGTTCATGCTTAAAATAGTTATTCAAAAATTTGAGGTCCAGAAACAGAAAAAATCATGAATAAAAATAGCTGTAGATTTTTTCCAAATTTGACTAGGACTATGATATTGGTGTCGTTTAACAGCGCATTCCATGCCATTTCATATGACATACAACAATGTACAGCTATAGGCAGTATGGCCTATTTGGAAAAAAAAAAAAAAATAGATAAATTTTAAAAGATGCCCTTTTCGAGAAAATTGAAATTAAAATTTTAAACTAGGTTTTAAGAAAATTTCTTTAGTACCAACCTATACATTTTTGTATATCATATGAAATGGCATGGAATTCGCTGTTAAACGACACTAATCTCGTAGTCCTAGTCAAATTTGGAAAAAAAGTACAGCTAATTTTAATCATGAAATGCTAGATTTATGGGCTTTTATCACTAGTTTTCAATTTTTTTGGTAATGAAGAAATTTTCATCCCACTTTTATATTTTGCTGTATGAATAGATATAATACTACCTATTTTTCAAAAAAACATAAAAAAAATTAAAAATGCCCTTTTTGAGAAAATTGAAATTAAAAGTTTACATTTAGTTTTAAGAAAATTTTTTATCCTCCTATACATTGTCTTATATCATATGAAATGCGCTGTTAAACGACACCAATATCATAGTCCTAGTCAAATTTGGAAAAAATCTACAGCTATTTTTATTCATGATTTTTTCTGTTTCTGGACCTCAAATTTTTGAATAATTATTTTAAGCATGAACCCATTGCTGTCCCATCATAATTTTTATAGCACTTATTAATGACAGCCTTTTAAATTCCACTGAATTTTTTCAGAATTTTAAAAAATGGTCTTTTTGAGAAATTCCAATTTGAAATTTTGATTCAAATTTTGAAAAACAAATTTCTCTTAAAATTTTATATCATAAGGAAGGTCAAAGATTCAGTTTTAAAATGACATCAATTTCAACTCTCTATCTCGTCTAGAAGAGCTGCAATTTCAATTTCCAGATGATGCGAAAGGTCAAAATTGTGCGTTTTTCCTTGGGTTTACATAGCTATATTTTGAAAACCGGTTGAGATATTGAGCTGAAATTTGGTGTTTTTCTTAGTCTACAGGAAGGTGTCCTATGTACCAAATTTCATTAAAATCTGAGATGGTGCGGGAAAAAAGTGTGTTGATATGACATGGAATGACTCTGTGGTGTCAATTCGCTGATCCAATGTTGCCAGCTTGTGTTAGAGCAGGGGTGCACAACCTATTTACATTGAGGCGTGCCACTACTATCCCCCCCGTCTTTGATGTTACCACCCTTACTCCTTATTTCCAACTCAATTGTCTTCCACCCTTAACTATAATAATTCCTGTATAGTATATGCCCTAGTTTAAAAAATCTGGTGCGTGCGCGCAACACACAACTTTCACTTACCAACTTACTTAGATAAGAAATTGACGTGTTTTGTTAAATATAATTTCCCAAAGTCACACATTTTTCTACATCCATATCTTATTTTTGTTAATCGTTAAAGCCGTTTTTGAGTAAATAAAAAAACCCGTGAAAATGATACAAAATTTATTAAGTGAAGTCCCCCCTCCGGTTAATCAATTTTAATGAAATTTTAACAGTCATATCTCGGGCATATACATACATCAAATACCCAGCTTGATCAAAATCGTTAAAGCCGATTTAGAGTAAATAAAAAAAACACCTGAAAATGTTACAAAATTTATTAAGTAAAGTCCCCCATCCGGTTAATCAATTTTGATGAAATTTTTACAGTCATATTTCGGGCATATAAATAGATGAAATACTTAGTTTAATCAAAATCGTTAGAGCCGTTTTTGAGAAAATAAAAAAAAACCTAAAAAGTTATTAAGTAAAGTACCCCCTCCCTTAAAGTAATTTTGATGAAATTTATGCTGTCACATCGCGGGCATATACCTACACTAAATACCCAATTTCAGGATCGCACGGTTTATAGTTTTTGAGCTAGTCTGTTCAAACACACACACACACACACACACACACACACACAGACCATTTCGCGGGACTTGGTCATTTCGACTCAGGGGACCCCAAAACGTGTATTTCCGTTGAAAACTGGAAGTCGAAAATTTTCACGATCGCAATACTTCCACTTACTATATATTACATATATAGGTAAGTGAAAGTAAAAAAATGTATCAGTAGTAAAAACAGGTAAATAGCTATTATATTTCTTTCTTTATTATATAAAAAAGTTTTTAGTGTAATATTGTATTATTGCATTCTATTTTTCATTTTGCATTTTGTGAAAAAAGTGCAATTTAATTTGTTGGGGAAAATACTTAAAATTAAAAAAAAAAATTAAATGAACTTTTTTACCGTTTGTCAAATGGGGGCTAGTCCACTATTAAGCTGACGGAGGAGGAGGAGTTTGTCCTCCAAAGCTATATAAATATAAAATATGTATATCTCTGATATAGAAACATTTTTTTAGTAACATCTGTGATATTTTATTTTGCTAGCATGCTGCTACTTGGGCAACAATCACAGTATTAGCTGAATTTGTAATTCTGAATTCAGCAACTATTACATCTTTGTGTTAAGAGTACTTGATGAGAGTTGTTAAAGTGGTTTTAAGAGTAAAAGTAAAAAATTAAGTTTTCTAAATTATAATGAGTTTCAAAAGCATAAATTGATATCTTTCTAAGGATACCAAATTGATAAGTCAATTCTAATTGAAAAACAATATAATTCTTCCAATATAAGTATAGGTAAGGCACAAACCATAGCTGTTCTAGTAAAACAACTCAACAAAACAATTGTAATAAAATACTTACAATATTCAAACATACTCAAAATACTCATCTAGAAATCTAATAATATTGAATTTATAGAATTGAATTTATTTGATGGAAGAAATAAAGTTGAGTCCTTCTACTCAGTATTCTCCTGGAAAGTTGTTTTATTCTTATCTTACCTTACTCATAATACCTAATTCGTAATGTGTAATGTGATAGTACAAAATAGTGGTTGGTCTTCTGCCAGGTGGACAGGGAGCAAGTTCTTAGAATATTACAAACAAATTAATTGAAGTAACTATGTAACCTACTTTCTCTTTTACTTTATTTAAAATGACTATTATTGTGATTTAAATTTTGCTACCTACATCAAAACCAAAGTCTAAATCATGATTTCATACCTAATGAGAGCTCAAAATTTCTTTAATATTACAAAAAAAAATGTTTAAAACCTTCTGGCTGCAGACTATTGAGAAGTATTTATTACTACTATTAAGTAATTAATACTTAACCTAACCTTCTAGCCACTGAGGCTAAGTAATTAATACTACTTCTAAGTACTACTAGACCTTACTTGACTTATAGCTTGATCAGCAGGTCTGTCGAACCTAACAGGGAGGAATTTCGTTGAAATAAAATATGGTTCTAGAAATAAATACAAAAACCTCAAAGTATATGGCTAGCTGCCATGTAAAGATAGTAAAGATTTACGATTTCTGTAATATTGGTAGTAGGAAAAATGCATGAAAACATTGAGATATTTAGGTTCTAAAATACCTAGAAGAAACGAAATTGGAGAGGAAGTGAAGGCTCAGTTAAAGACAGGAAGTGCTTCTTATTTATCAGTTGTAAAATTACTTAGTTCATGTCATCTGTCCCAAGATATGACAAAACACTTTTCTAATAAAAGTAAATTAGAATGTACAACAATTTTATTTTTCCTACAGTCCCTTACAATTGCAAATCACGATTTGCTAAAATTGAGAATGGAATAATGGCTTAGGGATTTCATTTATATTCTGTATTTGTCAAATATGCAGACCATAACGAAAATTTTGCCTGGAATATACAAAAATTTCTATTTTTATTTGCACCATTATTATTACTTAATTTTCTATGTTAATTTATGTATATTGGTTCCAAATTATTGTTTGGTTTATATTTCTCCTCAAAGTCTTACAATAATAAGTGTTATTACTTTAATTATGTTGGTACATATTCTTATATTATGCTCCTAAAAAACTGTGAGAAAATAATTTTGAAGGTTTTGTGACAACAAAAATTTCTATTTTTATTTGCACCATTATTATTACTCAATTTTCTATGTAACCCTATAAATTTATGTATTTTGGTTCCAAATTATTGTTTGGTTTATATTTCTCCTCAAAGTCTTACAATAATAAGTGTTATTACTTTAATTATGTTGGTACATATTCTTATATTATGCTCCTAAAAAACTGTGAGAAAATAATTTTGAAGGTTTTGTGACAACAAAAATTTCTATTTTTATTTGCACCATTATTATTACTCAATTTTCTA
Source organism: Aelia acuminata (assembly GCA_911387785.2). Taxonomy (NCBI): domain Eukaryota; kingdom Metazoa; phylum Arthropoda; class Insecta; order Hemiptera; family Pentatomidae; genus Aelia; species Aelia acuminata. The sequence goes on from OU426981.1 coordinate 54,899,377, forward strand.
TGTAACCCTATAAATTTATGTATTTTGGTTCCAAAATATTGTTTGGTTTATATTTCTCCTCAAAGTCTTACAATAATAAGTGTTATTACTTTAAGTATGGTGGTACATATTCTAATATTATGCTGCTAATGGGACACATCTTGCTCTTTTTAAATTTGGTGCTCTTAATTATACAATAAACATTGTGATTGATTATGAGTTTGTTGAATCATCTCTTTGCTCAACCATAGACCGACAATAGGTATTGAAAATTACTGAACTCAAGACCCTCCAAGTATTCTCTCTCTCTCTCTCTCTCTCTCTCTCTCTCTCTCTCTCTTTATTCCATCTATCTTTTTGAATTATTTTTATTATTATTATATTTTTTTATTAATTTTGGCTCTATTTTATTATTAATTTTGGCTCTATTTTTATTTACATCAGACATTATGTTTGCTCATCTTCACTTCCCTACCCTATGGTAATAAGTCCACCACTGAAGTTTGCACTGTTTCATATGTTCGGGATGTTGATGGGCTCATTACTTGACATGAGCTTTGGGAGGAGAAAGCATACCCGGCTGAGGATTTAGCCTCTAACATGAGTCCCCTGACTGACCTTGTGAGTAATGAGAGTGGCTCATCAAAAAACTGAATCTTTGATGGCCATATCAAAGAGGTGAGGCGGATCTTTCAACAGGTTGAGCTTGATGTGTTAGCTGTTGGTGAATCTTGGCTGATACTGTTCTGTCTTTAAGCAGGTATTGACAGGTTGGAATTATATAGGAATGATATAGTTGGAATACCTAGAGGAGGTGTGGCAATTTTCGTAAGGAAACAGGAGAGTGTTGTTTAGCTTAAGGCTTCCGCTTGATCCTGAAAACCTTTGGTGACTGGAAGGGGACTGAAATTTATGATCAGCCTGCCCCAGTAGGGTATGGTCATATCTTAGATGAAGGGCCTCTCCCTATATGTCTGAAAGTATTAGATCCCTTTTGGCTAAAAGAGATTTTTTTTTTTTATGTCTACAAGAAGTGGATTCAACGCATTACAGACAGTACAGAAATGAAGTAAAGACAGTCTTGCAGGATTCAAAAAGAAAATGCTTAACTAGCAGCCTTAATGGATGCACACCTCATGAAATTTGGAAAGAGCTGAGGAACCATAGAGTCATTGATGTGGAGAGGAATGAAGTGGATATTATCTGGAACTTGAATGAGCTGAATAGCCTTTTTGTTTCTCATCCTCTAGCCCATGCATGAGCCATGACCAGTACAATACAGACTAATGAGGAGGTTTATTACCTCATCTTTGATGAGATCAGGAAGATGATGCAGTTAGAGTTTGGGTCAGGTAAGGACTGGTGCAGTGGGGGAGAATGGACTGACTAAGGTGATGATTGAGGAGGCTAGGGTGGCCGAAAGAACAAAGGCGCTAGCAATAGGTAATCAAAGTTAAGCAACTTCGAGCGTGTTTAGTACTTGGATGGGCGACCCCTCCATTCGGGTGACCACCCACCTATGAATGCCATGCCACCTACCCCCCACCCACGGGTATGTGAGACCCGTCAGCCTACTGGAGGTGACTCACACCAACCGGGTGTAGGAGTGATAAACCTCCCCCATGTATCTCATTGAGAATCATGGTATGGTTTTCCAGGATGTCCATAACCGCCTGGAGGTTTGATACAAGGATGGTATGCTTGAGGGAAAGAAATATAGGTCTTCGAGGCCTGCTGACTCTGAGCCACCATAATCCTTGGACCTAGACCAGTTTGTCACTGCCCTTGAACCCGAGAGAGCTGACGCCATCGGTGGGAAGGACACTGCCATATTGGCCCCAATGGGATTGGTTATGGAGCTATGGGCAGTCTGACGCTGCACCATGGTGACCATGGCTTGCAGGCTTGCAGGCTTGGTTACCCCCTTCAGGCTCCAGTCTGTAAGAAGACCACACTGCGCGGCCAAAGGTCTCATTAGACCTAATGCGTCAACTGAAAAAAAAAATGTGATGATTGAGAAGTTGAGAGCGACCCATGTCTTGGTAGACATCTTAAATGCATGGACATCCCTATGACAATGGGGGTTGTTAGGTTCTCTGAGGTGAGGAAGCACTCCATTATCAAACCCATTCATATGAAACTAAAGCCCATCACCCTTTTCTGATTACCGACTTACTGCTCTCCTGCCTGTTTTGTTGAAGATTCTAGAGAAAATGGTAATCCAAGATCCACATGTCTACAGAGGATATGGGCTTCTGCTATGTTGGGGGATGTAAATGGAACCATTGAGTGAATAAATTAAGATATCTAGGATCTTCAGCACTGGGCCTTTACAAACATACTTCATCTCAATGGCTGGAAATCCAATTGGATGCTAATGGGGAGTCATAAGCTTATCTCAAAAGCAGGAAAAGATATTTCGGTCCCCTCGCTGATGATTTTGGATGAGGTAATGCCAGATCTGAAAAGGTTTGATAGTGAACAGCGACTTGACATAGTCTGACCAGGAGCGTTGTGGTCCATATTCACAGCATCCTACATTCACTTTCGAGATGAAGTGCTTTCTGTCTGCAGAAGCCAATCAGATAATCTCAGCTCTGATTCTCCCTTTTGTTTGGTATATTGGCTCCTTTTACCTTGACAATTACCCGATTACTTTCCTTCAACCTTTTTTTTTCCCATTCATTCTGTATTATAACTATTTTTTTTTTTTTTTTAATTTATATATTTTTATGAAGTTATTATGGTTTTATTTTATTTCCCTAAATAAAGATAAAAAAGGGGGGAGGGAGGAATGAAAACAAGAAGAAGCTTTATTTATTATTATGTTTAGTTTATATATAATCTTAATTTAGATTTTATGTAAATGCATTATGTTTTATTCTTACTGTTGCTATTACATACATTTGTCTGCAAGAAGGACCTAAAGCCATAAGATAATAAATAATCAACCAATCAATCTCTCTCTCCTGTGAGTTGTTTTAAAGTTTTAGTTTTAAGTGATAATTATCATGGTTTTACAATAAAGAAGTATTTAAAAAATTATATTTGTACTATTTCAACCTTAATTCCTTATTTTAAATGGGTCTCTCAGTAGTTTGGAATATTTGATTATCCAATAACTTATCAGTCCTATATTTTTTAAATCATCAAGATTTAACTGTGATTTTTTTCCTTTTGCAGAAAAGTATGTTGGTAATTGCAGGTTTTACATTAATAGGCGCGTCAATCTATCAACTGTCTGTTGTATTATTTGCTTTTACTATACTTTTCTAAGATATAATCTATATGAAATTTTGGAACTGGAAACCTGATAATATCTATAATTTTAAATGCTAAATACAATAACTTAACTGCTGATTTTAATTTTTTTGTTTTATGTTTTACAGAATGTTTAGAGAGAATATATAGGTGTCAATGTGGTCGAGCATATAGGCGAAATCAAAGCCTTTGGAGACATCAAAAATATGAATGTGGGATGGAGCCTCAGTTTCCATGTACACAATGTTGTTATAAAGCCACCCAAAAACAAGCACTTCAAAGGCATTATATTACTAAGCACATTGGAATTGATCTCAAAATTTAAAATAATCAGTTACCGGTTATTATTTATTATTTTTTTTTTTTTTTTTTTGTAATATTGCTTCCTGGGACCTTTAGGATTCATATTCTTTTTATTTTTACCTCTAGATGATTTAATTAAAAATTATTAGTCAGTTTTAAAATTTATGTGAAACAAGGCAGAGTTTGTTATTCCCAAAAACTTTTTGTTAATCACTATAAGCATATTAATAAAATGTTTTTAACTTTAACCATCAATTTTTTTGATTGAGTTCATAAACTCGAGTGAATTCACCATTTCCTATTAAATTATTAAACTATTACATACGTTCACCAACCAGCTAATATATTCATACTTCCTGGTATGTGGGATTGTTAGGTAGAAAACTAGAAATGTGTCTTAGTAAAGTAGCTGCAAAAAAGCTAACGAATTGCTGCTTCCCAATTTAAGTACCTACAAAATGTTGACTTGCTGGTTGGCTATTGAGTGAATGAGTGATTTTTCATCATCGCTATCCCACTAGCGACTTGCCCGCTTCTTTATATTTAATATAATATTGATATATATATTTAAAAACTTACCTCAGAATTTGCTTCATCATTACCAACAGTTGGCAATGTTGATTTGGATTTATCAATGTCCAATAAAAAATTCAGTACAAACTGAGGTACACAAACTCAGCCTAACATTTCCCTTTTCCTTTTTTTGTTCGGTACCCCTACTTGGCCATTTTGGCATCTGGGAGGTGAGGGGGGGGGGGTTACTCAACAGTTGTAACCAACCTATTCTAATCTAAGTGGGTAGGTCGAGATTTATTTCGTGGGGTCTCCATGAAATAAAAGTCAACCAGGGGTCTTCCAGGGTGGATTTGAACCGCCGCCGTTCGGCTCGAGCATGCTAAAGCTCGTGTTCCAACACACTCGGCTATCCCGGCCCTACTGCTCCCTTTTACTTACTCCCTTTTACTTTACTCCCTTTTCCGTTCACTTAGCTCTTTACGAAATATATAGTAAGGGAAAGTATTCTCTGTGTGCTGAGACTAGCTCAGAAAATATTTGTCATACAAAACTGAAATTAGGTAATAGAGGCAGGTAACAGCAACAGTCCATAAGGGACATATTCATTCCCTGTTGACTGTTCCTCTCCACTTCAACCCCTACACTCCTTCACCCTCCTCAGATAAATCCTATGAATTTGTCCACATGAGTAATATCCTTCTATCCTGCCACGTTAATTCCCAATCCGTCCATGCACATTATGATGAGTTCCTAAACCACTTACTCCATAATTTCTATCGTATCATAGCCGTCTCAAAAACCTGACTTAAACCAAATATCCCATTCTCCTATATAGGAATATATCCATCCCTAACCCCGTCGTGATCGTGAGGACCAACTGGAGAAGGAGTTGGTCTTTACGTCCATGATAGTCTGAGGGTAAAAATCCTTCTAGAATCCTCTTCCTCCAAAAGTCCTCATCTGGAATACCTCCTCATTGAAATCTCCTATGATGCCTTTTCTCTCTCTACATAATATTTTACCACCCTCCGCATGCCCAATTTGATCCTTTGAATATTCACTCTTTACCTATGTCCCGTTATACAGTAATGTAATCATAGCTGGTGATTTTAACATGAACATGCTCTCAGATTCTCCTAATAGTTCTTATCCTGGATCCTATTTATTCGTCATCCTCCATTGATGAAATGGTGGAATGCCTCTCGGCCAATCTTTCCACTTTCCTAAATCAACACGCTCCCCTCAAAACCCTCACTTTCAGACTTCCTGCCTCTCTCTGTATAAGTCCCGAAATTAGAGAGTTAATGAGGAAAAGAGGTGCTGCCAGAAGACGTTTCTGACACACCCGTTCTGCTGAAGATTACTCCTTTTTCAAGTCCCTATGCAATCTCACCCAATCTTCCTTACAGCGTGCCAAGGCACAGTTTTTACATAACTGCAAATCACAAGCCCACGATCCTAAGTCCAAATGCAAAATCCTTAAAAATTATCAGTTGTCAAATCCAAAACCTGTACTCTTTATCCTATCGATCCAGATAAATTAAATTTCTATTTCGCCAACTCTCCATTCCTCACCCCTCCTCATACTCCTTCACACAAACCTTCAACCCTAATAACTTTTACTTCTTAAATATTTCACCTGAAGACTTGCTCTTCTCTGTCCTTAAATCGAGAACCAATCATTACGGCCCGATCAAATCCCTATAAAGAGTATTAAACTCTGTCTTCCTGTCATCTACCCTGCCCTTTTACACATCTCTAACTTTTCATTACACTGTTCCATTTTCCCAAAAGCCTGGAAAAAAGTAAAAGTTCATCCGTTGAACAAAGTACCAGTTCCCACCTTAGCCTCTGACCATAGACCTATCTCCATTCTCTCTAACCCATTCAAACTTCTAGAAAGAATTGTCCACTCTCAGCCTAATGACTTCCTTATGCTCTCCTCAACCCTCTTCAATCCGGCTATGGTTCTCCTTATTCCACACAATCTGCTCTGTTGAAGATCATTCAGGATCTTCAATCCTCCATAGATGAACACAAAATCACCATCCTAATTTTCTTTGATTTCTCAAAGGCTTACACAATTTACTGAAACAAGGTGTCCCACAGGGATATTCACATCTATTTTCATGAACTCTCTTCTCTGTTTATATTAACGGTCTCCCTGAGTCCATCAACCATTCACAATACCACTTTTATGCTGACGACCTTCAAATTTATCTATCCTTCCATCCATCCAAAATGCTAGAGGCAATCCGAAAAATAGAAGAAGATACAGACAGCATCAACGCCTGAGCAGAAAAAATGAGTTAAGACTGAACGGAAAAAAAATCAGGGCAATTGTAATTGGCTCCTGGCATCTTCTTAATTCCCTTTCTTACTATCCTTTCTTACTCTGCCTTAATAATCAAACCATTCATTTCCACTCCAATGTCAGAAACCTTGGAGTGATCTTTGACCAGCACTTATCGTGGAGTAACCATTTTTCCGAATTCACCAGAAAATCCATAGCTATCCTCAAACAGTTCCTAAGATCACATGATTGCATGTCCTCAAAAGCCCGTCTATTCCTAGTTTCCTCTCATATATTTCCCCATTTTGATTATGGCTGCCTGTATATGGGGGACTGTCTGGCTTGCATGTGGCAAAGTTGAAGAGACTAATGTATTGCTTCATTAGATTCATCTTCAGTGTAGCCAGGCGCTCCCATGTCTCCAGTTGGTATGCTTAATTGAAGTGGCTCTACCTAGTTTTTTGACGGCATACTTCCTAGGTGTTTATCTTTTCCGAATCTTTAGAAGCATGAAGCCTCCTTATATCCTCAATTTATTCAAACCCTGTTCCTCTATAGATTCTCTAAATACCAGATCTCAAACATCTAACCTATATATTCCTTTCCACAGAACTACCTCCTTTTCAAAATCCTTTATCATCCGTGCCGCCACCTTCTGGAATTCCTTACCTGTCTCCATCCATAAAACTTCATCCCTCACTTCCTTTAAAACCCAACTATTTTGCTACCTCCTTGATCTTCAATCTTCTATAAATATGTAAAATAGTGAAACCAACATAGAATATATATTTATTTGACTTATTATAGTTTTCAAACTCAAAAGCTGATCAAATTTTTTGGACTAATTATCCAAATTTTTTTGTTTTGTTTTTCAATATTCTGTCTCAGTTTTTTCCTCTTTTGTGTTTACTTTATAACTTAATTTTTAATATTTGTACTTTTTTTTTTACTACCAGACAAATGGCTCTTAATTTGTTCAAGTCTGTTATTCTTAGTGGACTAGATGTCTCAGAATAAAAATTATTTTCTTTCTTTTTTTTTCTTCTTTCAACAGTTTTGTCAAAATTGAGTAAACGGCGGAGGGAGCACTTTATTCCACGAATTTCATAACTCTTTTCTCAAAAACAATTTCAACGATTTTGATTAAACTCGTCATGTTTAATAAGAATAAAGTAATCAAGTAGGTTTTAGATAAATAGATAAAAAAATGTATTTATGCACAAATAGCATGTTGCAGAGAGTATTGATATAAACAAGTTACAATAAAGAAATTACATTTGAAACAACATTATAGTTATTTTTTCTATGATACTCCATCATTGGATTTTTCTATAATACTCCAACAACAGATTCGCAGAGTAAAATTAACAATAACCAATATACAAAAAAACAAATTCATATAAATAAATAATTGTAATGTTCTCCATGTCTGTTCTGCACTTCCTTCAAAACAACTATTTCCCAAGCAAATAATAAAAAATAAAATACTAATATGTAATGTAAAAGACCTAATCTTCAGGGCTTCAACTTTATATATATATTATTAAGTTTTTTGAGGGATTGGATGCGAACTAGAGCTGTTAGGTAGTTGTCTTCTCTTACAAGGGTTTACTGGTCTAAGCATCACCTTCTGATTGCGATGTAGATAGTGCATCTCAGGAGAAAGTTTCTTAGACTTTCCTCTTACGGGATATTCCAATAATACAAATAGCCTCACAATCTATTCTGTAAAGGCCTTACCAGCTGTTTTAAGTTGATTTACAACTCTCACTCACCTTAAGTATGGGACACTTAAAACTTAAGTACTCCTTTCCTATTCCCAAAGTACTAATGAACAGTAAGTGGTATGTTTTGTCATTATAGTAATGTTCCGATAGGGCTTGAACAGTTAGGAAAAAAAAATTTCTTAGAAATTACCTTTGATTTTGTATCTATCAATAATTTAATTATAGTATATCTCAATATGCCTAGTAATAAGAGATAACAAAAAATATAAATAAATTGATAAACATAGGCAGAAGAAAAAAAAAAAGAAAAAATGTTTTCCAAAATGAAAATCTCGTTTCTTACATGACCTCTGCTCAAGAAACAGTACTTTCTTTACTCATAACTCTTGTTGGGTTGCTTGGGGTATCAGGTTTTTGATGTAAGGTAGGTAAGTTTATTCATTCACTATAATCCACATTAATCATTCTCCCACTCTTCAACAATTACAAAACTATTAAAATTATCTCAAATGAGAAAATAACACATTTGAAGTAATAATTTACAGCAACTTTATATTCACTGTTTGTCACCTGCATGAAATTTTTTGCAGGAGAAAGACCACATCCCAGGGCCAAGAATCTAAATGATATAGTGCTAAAAAATTAAAAATATGCATATGAATTGCGTAATAATTTTTTGTTTGTGGATCTCATAATCAGTTTAATCATAAATATCATAGCTCATTTCACATCCTGAGAAAAAGAATTCACAATTAATTTTTTTTTTCTTATTTCATTTCAGCTCTCAACTTTTTGGTTTTGGAAACGAAAAAGAGAAAAAATTATGAATGTACTAGATG